>VUQR01035600.1:5349-26588 GCA_015108515.1 Hemichromis elongatus
AGAATCGCCCCCCCCCCCCCCCCCCCCCTCCAAGGAGAGGACCTTGGAAGGGGTAACAGCTATCATCACAGGACAATTTAGCTACTCAGTGATACTCTTGTAGGCTTTACCTTGTTTGTTTTTTCTTATCTTCTATGACAATAATTTGTTTTTCTTTCTCATGAGAGGGGAAAAAACAAGAGAAGACGTTAGGCTTAGTATTGTTTGTTTTACCTGAATCTGCTGCTACACTATAAACTGACTCATATGGAGGTGAGGTATCTGGGTTCAATACTGTGCCTGAAAGTACACTTTAATGTCCTTTAAAAATAAACTCCAGTGAAAGCTAAGAGGATTCAAACTATTCCAACAAATAGAAATGGCTGAAGTTACCTCATGTACACAGATGCAAACAAAAACAGGGCTTTGATATTCTCATAAACTCATATTTTATTCACAATAGGACATAGGTAACATGTTTAGCATTTGAACAGGGACATTTTACAATTTCATGAAAAATATTTGCTCAGTTTAAATTTGACATCAGCTGGCTCTTTGTATTGTCTGACAACAAAAATGGGACAAAAAAACACAACAAAAATGACCCAGGACCTTTAAGCAACTAGAAACCAATATCAGATAACAATGGACAACATTCCTCTCTGAGTCCAGCATCTGGTCTCCTCAGTCCTCAGATGTTTACAGAGTGCTGTTAAAAGGAGCGGGGGTGCTACATAGCGGTAAAATAAACCCTGTCTTAACCTTTTTGGAGATGTGTTGCTGCCATCAAATTCAAATTTAACTAATATTTTCTAATGAAATAGTAAAACTTCTCAGTTTAAACATTTGCTACATCTTCTGTCTTCTATTCTAAATAAAATATGGTTTTAAGATATTTTCAAATCATTGTGTTTACATTTCATAGAGCATCCCAACTATTGTTTGGAACTGGGTAAGAGCTTGCAATTGTTTCTTCTGATTTCTTTTTCTTTTTCTTGCTTTTTGAAATCACTAAGCTACACATGTCTTTTTAAGAAACAAGTGCTTTCATTGACCGTGAATTAATTTGCTTTGAATCGTACCTACCAGTAATTAAAAGGTATTATAGAAGCTACAGAAGTGGCCTCTAGACACTTACTCTCTTTTTCATTCATCCAGTCTTTGTACACTTCATTGTACACTACACTGAAGTTGTGTTTCTCTCAAAATAGAAAGTTTCTTATGTGCGACCTGATCAGTAATAGAGATACAACAGCAGCCTTCTCTTCCTGTTGCAGACCTTCCATTTAGGCTAACATTTTGATCTCAGTCAACCACACTCCGGAGACAATGCCATTACCAAGACACAAAGCCAAAATAACTTCTCTGCTGGAGTTAGTGTCTGGTTAACCACTAGCATTTATCCCATAATATGTACCATGCCTGTTGGTGTACTGGGGTGCGTGTGTTTTTATGTGTGAAAGTCAAAAAAGTTGCAAACTGAGGCCCAGAAAGAAGTTAAGTTAAAAAGGAGTATGCAAAGAAAACCCTTTCAGGGTGTGCTTGGGACTCAACGAGACACCTAAACATCTCAATTCAGTGAAATTCAATTTGATTTATATAGCACCAATTCACAACAACAGTTGCATCTTAGTATTGTAAAGTAAAGACCCTACAATATTAGAAAGAAACCCCAACATTGACCAACAACACTTGGCAACAGTGGGAAGGAAAACCTCGCTTTTAACAGGAAGGAACTTTCAGCAGAACCAGGTGCAGGGACGTGGAGCCATCTCCTGTCACCATTCGGCAGTGAGGGGACAGTAATGAGAACAGAGAGAGAAAGAGAAAAGGCTAATCAAGACAGAGAGACAGAGAGAGACAGAGAGAGACAGAGAGAGAGAGAGGGGGGGGGGAGAGTTTAATAACTGCTAATGATTAAATACAGTAGTTGTGTATAAACACAAAGGGAGTGACTTCTCCAGTTCTCCAATGCATCATCAATCTCCACCCTACTTTCCCTAACACTGTGCAAATGATCTTGTGCTAGTTGCATTCATTGAGGCATGGTCATGCCTTTAAATGGTTATATGTCTGTGAAGGTTCTCAGTCATCCAGGTCATCGTAGTCTAAGGAGCTGTAAGGAAAAGGCGTCTGGACTTCTTTAGGTTGCTTGAAGACGTTTCACCTCTCATCAGAGAAGCTTCTTCAGTTCTAGGGTCAAATGGTGGAGAGTCCCATATTTAAGCCTTGTGGGAGTGTCCCTCGTAGAGGGACAATGGACTCCCTACTGATCCTCTACCTAATCACACGAGGTGTGAAAACGGGTGTTGGTCTCAATCAGCCATGGTTTCGGGTGAGCTTAGTGTGAAATCTAGCCCCACCCTATCATGTGATTTCCAGAGGTCAGATTGCCCAGGATGTGAGTGGGCCTTGTAGAGGGACACTCCCACAAGGTTTAAATATGGGACTCTCCACCATTTGACCCTAGAACTGAAGAAACTTCTCCGATGAGAGGTGAAACGTCTTCAAGCAACCTAAAGAAGTCCAGACGCCTTTTCTTTACAGCTCCTTAGGCCTTTAAATGGTTACATAATTCTTTGAAAATTCATTTAATTTCTTTGTCAATGAATTTAGCATACTGAGGACATCGCAAAGGTGGTGAAAGGTGATCAGCTTGGTGAGTTCAGCCAGGGTTTCTCTATCCAAGTGTGCTCCAAGTGTTTTAAAATGAAATGGATGGCACTGGCAATATATAATCGGTCATAAACATGGATATGTCCAAAGTGAGCAGAGTGGCTGGTTTAACAAAGAAAAAAAATATCAAGAGGCTACTACTTTGTCAGTAACACAGAAAAGTGTCAATATATAAGTAAAGTCTAGGCTGTGTGAAGCAACTAAATAATGTAAATGAATAAACAGGGTTCAGAAGTAGGTTCAGCCTGCAATGAAATATGATATTACATCCACAAGTATAACGATATAAATATAATATATTTATACTGTAATACTTGTATTTATACTAATGAATTCTAACTACGCTATATTATAAAATCAATGTTCTGGGATCGTTTATCAAGGCTTTTAAAAATAAATAGATTTGTTAAAAATACTCAAAGTATAAATACGAAAGGTAGAAAATTATAAAAATCTCTATAAAAATAATTATTAAAAATAAGGTGCTTGATTTCAAGTCCAATAAGAGTCAAAATTATTTGCTGTCTAAAAACAACATGTCTTACTGATGCTCATCAGGAATGACAAAGAACAACAAACTTCAGACCCTCTTTGTATTCTTGCACTGAGATGTGATGGATCTGGTGACCCTATTCTCCTGAGAATAGGTCTCTAAGCTCAAACATAAGTGGCTCTGGAGCAGGGCAGGTCTGCAGCATAAATTACCATGGCAATCCAATCTGGTAAGAAGCGATCCACCTCTGTAATACAGAAAACCCAGGGTTACATCTTAAGTTAACTTGATAAACCCAAACTCTGAACTGTAGTACATGCCTCTTACTTAGGACAATCCTAAAGTGTAATGAACTCTGTGTGTTTATGGGTATTTGTTGCTGTTGGGGGTAGGGGAAGTAGATAGCACATCATTTCCTTCAGATCTCGTAAACAACTGCTGTATTGGCTTTGTGTATCAGGTCTGTTTGATGTCTAAAGACTGTGTTGATTCTGTGGGAGAGAGAGCAAGGCGGGCAACAGTGATTGGTATCTTTACGGATGCAAGAAAGCAACAACAGCACAAGACGGCACTTGAGCAGAAAAGGAAAGAGATTGCATATCTGCACGATTCTCAAATGCTGTGCACTGGTCTAAGAGAGAGAGACGCTGTGTGTGTTATTGTGTTTAGGAGGTGCATACAGATATATTTTATACTTTTACTGTATCATATGTTCAACATATATACAAAGGTTCATTTATTAAAACAAATCCATAAGATATGCAAATTAAGATTATCATGATGAATGATAGTCTTAATTTGAAACAATTGTGGATAGGAATTTTTATCTTAACTTTGAAATCTTCATACACCAGTGCAAAGCCAAGGAGAAAGATGAATGACGCTCCAACATGGAACCACTAGAAGCAATTCTTAAACACGAAAATGTACGGTGCAAAGAGTCATTAACACAAACTGCCAGTTTAAATAAAATGCAGCAGTTTAGTAGCCTGTGCTCCTCCTTATCCAATGCAAATGTGATATTTATATGACTGATACGCGTTTTGTTTTCAGTCACAAAGTTGCTCAATTCTTGCACTACCCCGTTTAGTTATGTATTATTATAGAGACTTTTTGTGCTTGAGTAAAAGAGTGGTTACATTAAAAATGAAGGAAATAATATATAAAGATAATTGCTTAAATTACAGATGAAATAATGTGAGGTGGCAGAAACTCAAATGACAAATGACAGATGGGGTTTAAGGTTATAAATGGGGGTAAACCAATCTGGAAATTAACTCAGCCAAAAGTCTTACTGTATTCAAAAGAAAATACATCAATGAATAAAAAAAAATATTTTGAAAGCTGAAAATGGTCCAACACCACTCTTACTGGCCATTCCCACATTAAAATGTCCTCAAATGAGCAGTTTGATCCAATCAAAATACCACCAGAAAGTGTATGAAGTTAACATTAATGGCAAAAAAATGCCATTATTATCATTACTTTTGCCATTAACTTTTTAGCCAGGTTGAATAGTTGTGTGTGTGTGTGTGTGTGTTTTCATATTGTGAACCTAATACAACATTTGTAGACATCAAATATAGTATACCTGTATTAGTACAATAACTTCAGCTTACGTAAATGATTCAAAGACAAGACAGAAACACATCGTCAAACACACACACACACACCACGTACACTCGCACACACAGTGCCGACTCCATAACAGGATTATAGGGCAGGTCCATAGGGGCCTTAAATGTACTACTGCTCTCTTTGTGGAGCAGAACATAATGTTCCCCCGCTACCACACTGTGGAATATGGTGAGCCAGCTCTACTTGCTCTAGGGGAAATGGAGCTGAGAATTGGCCCTAGCAACTAACCTTTGTCTGTGCCTGAGTGTTCATGTGTTTGTGTGTGTACCCATGTGTGCATCCATTCATGTGTGCAGACTCCTTGTCTTCGTGTAGACGTGTGTAAATGAGTTTGTGTTGGTGTAGGTGCATTTAAACTTTTAGATTAAAAAAAAAGCCAACCAGGTGATTTCTCCCGAGAGCGCTGCTGCCCAGGTAATCTCTGATGCAACTCCCAGGAACGTCTTAATTATACATAATCAACAGAAAGGATAACATTTTACATCTCGTGCTGCAAGAAACTGCTTATATACAAAGTTCACCCATCTTGAGGAAGATGCAAAACAAACATATGTGCATGAGGTCTGGATTAAATAACCCCTACCACATTCATCTTTGTGTAAATGCTTTGGCGGGAAGCGAGAGGGAGAAGGAGGCACTGTAAAAGAACTTATTTCTGTCTAGTAAAACCAGGAAACAATAACTGGCCCCGTTCTGTCCTCCCAAAAAAAGCAGCTAGCATGTGTTTGTGCACTTAAGTGGAGGATACATGCCTACTGTATACAGGCTACTGCAGAGCATACATACTTGTTTACACATTCTTTCCTCTACATATACATGCAAACAAATACACTGGCATTGGCTGGCACTTACACCTACTGCTACGCTAGCTAAAACACACACGTGCACACACAGAAATAGGGTACCCACAAAAACAAAAGTTCATACAGTAGCTGAGCTGTTGCTCTAACCAGTTCAGGAAGGCCAGTCTGGCACGGTCTCTTTCACCAACATGCCTCACAAACCACACAGTCCTCATCAGGCAGGGTGCCAGTGACATAAGCGTGCGGTGTCATTAAAATGAAACCTCTGGAGTGGCATTTTTTTCTCCTCTTTTACTTTTCCACTTTCGGTTATTATTGTGGTTTCACCATGTGGAAACCTGATTGAAGATGGTGACTTTTTTATGGCACTGGTGACCCCCCATAACATTTTCAAGCTGTTAAAATGCAGGGTTTTGGCACAGTTTTATTATGCAGAGGGGTCTATAACGGAGGGACATTTTCCTTAGACCCATCTGTTTTCAACTTGCTGGCATTGTATGCTCACCAATCCCTATATATTAGTCTGTGGTCTATGCTCCCTACCACCCAGTCACTGCATCATTGCACCACTTACTAACTTTTACAGCCCCACTCTCAGTAGGCCATGGAAGTTACATATTATTAGCCTTGGACCAATGGGACGGTGAGCTTCAGTAGGTATGGGCGGGTCTTGGTGACAGGACATTACCTCACACACCAGGCTCTCACCAGCATTCCAGTAAACCATGGGACGGTGCTTGGAAACTCAAACTAGTTTTTCTCTGTTTCTCTTTCTCTCTGTTGTCACAAATGCCTCACAGATGCTGACTTCTGCTTTCAATGCGCAGACTTCACACTGGTATATAAAATGTGACTTTTAAAAAGTGCAATGGAGAACAGAATAAAGCAAAGTAAAACAATAATATATGGTGGTGCAGTAGCTGCAAGGGTTAGAATGAGGAAGCAGATCATGGGTTTGAATCCACTGACCAGCTGGGGCCTTCTTTGTGGAGTTTTCATATGCTTCCGGTGTTTGCCTGTATTGTCTTTGGGTACACTAGTTTCTACTCATAGTACAATAATGTGCACATTAGGTTAACTGGTGATTCCGTATTGGCTGTGGGTATTAAACAGAATGGTAGTCTGTTTGTGTTAGCCCTGTGACAGAATGGCAATCAGGCCATGTTGTACCACATCTTTTGCCTTATGACAGATGGAAGACACTCCCCCAGTCCCCTAGTAACTCTAAACCTGATAACTGGTGAAGAAATTTGATAGATACGTGTATGGATGGGCTTTTTGGAAGGGAGCTAGGACAAACTACTGTAGGATGAGGTGGTGTATGGGCTCAATCAAATGCATAGTTGTGAACTGAGTTTTGTACACTTATAAACCAAAATATCTGAAAATGTTATGCTAGTGCATCTATTGATGCACTAGCATAACATGTGTAAAACTTTGCGCTCAAGTTCCCTGGCTGTGTGTGAGTTTCAACATACGAGTACGAGTCTTGACCCGATTTTTCTGAGTTACAAAACTCAGTTCACAAATACGCATTTGATTTACAAGTACAAAATATTTATGACCACATTTTGAGCCCATAGTGGTGTGAGTGATTAAATATCTTCTTTCAAAAGTTTTCTGTGGCTCCAGTGTAAGAATGGCTCATTTACCAATTTAGATTTGGGTAAGACACTGAAAACCAACTTGCCCCTGATACATCCACTGAAGTGTGAGTGACTGTGAATCTTAGACAGCAGTTAGACTTGGATTAAAGCATTTTATGAATATGTGTTATTGCATGGGAGATGCTTGAAGTAAAAGTGCTTTAAGAGCTCAGCTGAGTAAAGCGGTGCTCTGTAAGTACCAGTCCTTTTACCAAAAATGTCCAAAATTTTTCCAAATACAGAAAAAATAAAGAACGATATGAAGCCTTGTCCACATCTATATGAATATTTTGAAAGAGGTAGCTTTTTGTACACATCGCATGTAAACTGCATTTATGGTCACAGAAAACAAAGCTTAGGAAAAACTTCTTCCAAGGGGAAGATATGCCAAAACTCCATTTCTGAGTTTACATGAGGAAAACAAAGATTTTGCCTAGAGATGTTAACGTGTGCTTTAGCCTTCTTTTTTTTTTCTTTTTTTACATCAGACTGTGAAACATACCTTTTTATAGGCTTCTGACTGACCAGTATTTCCATTTGGTTAGGGTTATTTCGCTTTGCTACAGTGATGGCATTGTGTTTTTTTGTGGTCCCATGCAGATAATTTTCAAAATAAAAGCAGAAACACATTTTAAAAAATAAACATTTATGTGTGGACATAGCCTAGGTAACTAACTTGTTTTACAGAGTGCATTTTCATTTAAACACTCATAAGTGCCTTATATTTTCCATTTTTTGAGTGGGTGGTCACACCACCTAACTTATAAATTACTACAAATTTGACAAGGTGTTAAAAGATAGTTAAAGTTCTATGGGCTAATATTAATATCAATTACTAAACTTTCAGTACCTATATATGAAAGGTTTAGTTTAATTGGAGCACAAATGATCTGTCCAAGATATTCATTTGAAATGTTAGCTAATACAGTACTAAGTTTAACATCTGACAAATGGATGTAGCATAGCTTTATAATAAGGTAGCATATACATTTGAAAACTGGCACACACTGATCATTAAAGACAAACATTTCAATGTGAAGGTCCTTGAGCTGAGTATTGTTGCGATGTTGAGCTATATTACTAAATTGGATTGCTTTTTAACCCACTGTAGATTCACTGTAATGCTTTGTTTAATGCAGAGTAGAAAGAAATGAGAATAGAGTTACAGGAAAGTCCTGAACGCTCTTGGGACATTCTCCAATTTTTGAAAGATATGGAAAAGAGCTTTGCAGGGCCTCCTAAAAATGTGATATAAATCTTTCAGAAACATAAAGCTCATGGCTGTGAGTGTTTCTATGAGATTTATTGAACTGCATTCAAGACATGTTTTTAATAGTTTTTATTATTTATATATATATTTTTTTAAATCTGGAGTCTTCAACATCAGGGGGGCTTAGAGTGTATATATTGTGGTATATACTGTGGGATGTGTTTGTTTGCGTATAAGTAAATGTATATATATTCGTATATGGACAAGTGTTTTGTGCACAGAGGTGATCTAACTTCTCCCTGGCACCGGTGGAAATGCTTGTTGTTGTTATATTATGCTATTAGAGCCATTATTGTTATCATCATTACCCTACCTTTGCTAAGAGACCCTCTCTCCATTTCCTACAGTTTATGGTCTGCTTTATGACTTCAGTTGATTTTTTTTTCTTTGCAGACAGTATTTTTAGAGTAATGAGTCTGACAGTTGAACTCTCTCATTCTCATCGCATTTATCTGCTTTGGTTTCCCCTTGGCTTAAGTCACTTAGCTCTCCTTTTATCCAAAGTGGTGATTTACAAACACCAGTTTGTGTCTGCAGTTCTGTTGTCTGCCAGTCTGACTAGCCAGCTGGTAAATATTAAGACCATGTGTGTAACCATGTGTATGTGTGCATTTGTATTTTGATGTTAAGGACTTGAAATCATCTCCAGTGTTGCTATTTATTCAAGAAAAGCAACAATTTGTATAGTTTCAGAAAGACATTTAACCATTTGACTTGACTTTCTCAAATAACAATCTCCATTTACATAAATTATAATTGAAATTGATGATTGAGGTTTTGAAGGAAAATAATGTCAACCAGAACTTTGTGTTCAAGGATCCAGTGTACTGCATCTTATAAATAGCTAGTAAATCATGTATGTGACACTAATACCTTTTGCATTTCCATACTCAACTCCTATTCAGTAATTAACTATATATAATATTGGCAGCAGACTGATTAAGCAGTAGCCCTTTTAATTTGGTCTTATTGTACTTAGCTGATGGATTAAAACTAAAGGTTTTCTTTTAATATCTTTCTTCTTTGGGGGCAAAATATTAGCAAAAAGAGTTTGAAAAGGGAATGACAAGAGAAGCTAACTTTAATTTGTCCATAACATTTTCAATACTAGAGCAAGTCATGCTGAGGTGTTTTGCAGATGTTAGGGAAGCAGTTGAAGTTGGTTTCATGTATAAATAACTATATGTTGTGAATCTGCAGATTCCCATCCCTCTGTCCCACCACCCTGACTTTTACCTTCCTTGGGTATTTGAGAATGCATTTATTCCTGTCACTGTAAATAAAAAGTGAGTGTAGCACAAATGTGACTCAATAATTTTTGAACAAGTTCTGAAGCAGAGATTGTTTATTTCCAGTTTGAAATCTGCAGACATTGGCTCCACCATGTTTGAGCTGATGTGGTGTGATTTAGATCATGAGCTGTTTTTCATTCTCCTCATGATTTTCACTTCTCATCAGTCGCATGCAAGTTAATCTATGTTTAAATTCCCCAGTTTTAAAAACTGAGCAGGCTCTGTTTAATATTTTGTAAGATACAGATTTTCTGGCAAGGTTGAATCTTCTTCTTGAGGGTAACCAGTGGTTTTAAACTCACTACATTTACATTCATGAGTCCCTCCTCAATAGATTTCTTGACTTTGTTTGAGATCGTGAAGTTGTTTTTCTTTACCAAAGAAAGACTTCTTTAATGGTCCACTTCATTTGTCATCTGTGGTCTTCAAGGTGGTGCATTTATTCATTTTTTTAAAAATATGTACAAGATTGTAGATTTGGTCAGTCCTAAAAATTTTTATGATCTCTCTGATAGGTTTATTTTGTTTTTTCAGCCTAATGATTGCTGGTTATAAAATATGTAATTGTCTACAAACCTATGGGCCTAACTGTAATTTGAAAAAAACATTAAAAAACAATGACAACATAACGTGGTAGTTAATATAGCTGACTCACAGGTGGGGGGTGAATTGCCTTCTGTTGTTTTGATAAAATAGGGTTGTTTGCTTGAGAGTGGAGAAGTACAGGAAAAACAGGAGCGTCTAGCTAGTGATAAGTGTGTTTACATAAACAAGTAAGCGGTTTATATATTTAAAGGGTTTTGTCATCGACTGTCACTGAAGAGTTAGCAATGGAAACAGGCTCTCAGCAAATTTGACGACTTAGTGTACAGTGGAAAAAATAATTATCTGATCCCCTGCTGAATTTGTTTGCTCAGTTCCAAAGAAATTGAAACTCTCAAATTTTTTTATGGTATCATTGAGTGAAAAAAGTGTTTGATGCTCCACAACCCAGCCAAACTTTGTTCCACTATGTGTCCATGTGGCATATAGATTGCAATTGATCAATGAATCAACCAATTATAGATACAATTACAATAAATTACAGAAACTACTGATCTCACCTTGTTGTGTATGTAAAGCACACCAATCCAAAGCATCAGTTTCCACCAATATAACCAGGAAGACCATCAGGAAGCTCAGTGAGAAGGCGATGGCTGTTGGTGCAGTTATTTAGAAATGGAAGAAATACAAATTTGGTCTGGAGGTCTTGCTTCATAGCATGAGGGTGATGAAGAAAAAGGTGGTGGATCAGCCCAAAACTACACAGGAGCAGCTTGTCAATGATCTGAAGGCAGTTGGAACCACCGTCACCAAGAAAACAGGGCCAAAATCTCTACTGACATTTGCAAACCTGCTGACCAGCTGGGAACAGGATCTCCAACTGGTACAAAGTCATGTCTTGCTTGGGGATCGAATAATTGTTTCACTGAGTGACATGCATTATTAAGTGACATATATAAACCTCACGGCCCATTGTTCGTCAGTGGTGCTAGTTTCAGTCATGATGCAAATGTACTGTTGGGGTGACAGAGAAGTGACGAAACGTTTCTCCCACTGAAAACTCTACATCCAGATGAACAGAATCAACCTTTTGGGGTTTTATGTCATGTGTTTTTCTTGAGATCCTTTCTCTTTCCATAAAACTAAAACTACTATAAAAGTTAGGATCCGTTTTCTGTGTGAGCACATTTACAAATTCGGCAGTGAATCAATCAACTATTTCCCCCCATTGTATGGCTGTATGCGTGGTAAGAAGTCACACCCTATTTTTTCCATTCAGCAAACTGTCACATTTTCTCGTAACTGTTTTCTAAAGACCTGGAGTGATTATCACAAAGAAGATCACCATAATTGCTTCAAAGTAGGCCCATACCCTCATGGCAACTTATCTTAGGTTTTGTCACCTGCATTTCTCATTTCTGCCACTTCAGCTCTGATCGGAAAGGTCACGTCAACAGATCCAGGGGACAGATATATGGACTGATAGCTGGTCTGGACAGTTTTCCACAGTGGCAGGATCTTACAGTAGCCTCCCTAGCAAAGGTCTCATGTTACTGGTGTCTTATTTCACTAGCTCAGGGCAGCAAGAGAAACTCACTGTCCTTGGGTATGTGTCCTCTCTTCTCATTATCTGTGTTTATCTATCCCTCAGTAGTCTTTTACTGTTTATCCTGTTTATTTTTCTCCATATCTCTTCAACGTGGCTTGTGATACTGACAAAGGTAAGAAGGTAAATTAGTGCACTTTTCTGAACTCTCCGAGGTTAGAGATTTTTTATTATGTTACCAAACGCACAACAGTAATATTATATGATATATTGTATGACATGTAATATATATGATTCTGTTATCATGTAATGTATAACTCCACACTATACTAGCTTTTCATAATTCAGATCTGTTTGCTGACTGTCAGAAATTAAATGTATTTGCAGTCATTGTATACAGCCACACTTCAAAGCAGACAGGGTAAAGAAGGAAGAAAGGAAAAGAAAATGTTATAGTTTTTCTTTTACCCTTGTGTACTTGGGCAATCTTGGCCTGATACAATCAGTATACACGTGATCCCAACTGATCAAAATAACATGTTGCGCCATAACTTTGCCTTCATGACATGGAGAAGCTGCATTCAGCTTTTATGCTCCATACATCTGGAACAAACTCCCAGAAAGCCTCAGATCAGCTGAAACACTCACTTTATTGAAATCCAGGTTGAAGACTCACCTGTTCTCTGCTGCATATGAATAAAGCACCAAATCCGCACTGTTTCACTTTTTAGCTTAAATTGCAAAACTTACATTTTAACAACTGATTTTATCTACTGTTCCTTTTTTTCAATCTAATTCATGCATTTTATTTTTTTATTTGGTTTTTAATGTCTCTGTAAAGCACTTTGAATCACCCTGCTGTTGAATTGTGCTATATAAATAAACTTGCCTTGCCTTGCCTAAATTGCATTCTTTTAATAGCTAACAGGGGGCGATTCCTTGTGTAAATGTCAATGGGAAAAACACACTTTCCTGATGAGTTATGTATATGTTAAAGTGCGCAGAAGAAGTCATATGTGGACATTATCAAGAACTGCTGCCATCTTCTCTTCTCTGAGGTCAGAAAAAATACATTTTTTAATTATTTTCTGAAAACATGTACAACATGACCTTTGTGATAAAGACATGAAAGGCCAAATTATTTAATACACATTATTATTCTCTTGGCTGCCCTCCAGTAGGTCATCTGTCTCCATCTCAGCCTATCCCTAGCATGCTCTTCTGTCACAGCTCCCCTCTACATGTCCTCCTTCACTACATCCAAGGCTCTTCTCTGTGCTTTTCCTCTTTTCCTCCTGTCTTAAAGGGCCATATTCAGCATCCTCTAGCCAGTATATCCACTATTCATCTTCTGTACAGGTCCAAAATATCTTAAACATACCTATCTAACTTTCTTTCTAAACCACTATACACCTTTGATATGCTAATATCTAATTGTGTCCATCGTGGTCACTCCCAATGAAAATCTTAACATCTTCATATCTGCCACCTCCATCTCTGCCTGCTGTCTTTTTGTTAATGCCACTATTTCAAAATAATCAGTCATAACAGGTTTCACCACCATTTAGTAAAGCTTCTCTTTCAGATTTTTCATTCACCTTTCATCCTCCTGTCACAATTCACCCATGGCACTCGTCTCCACCCACTCCACCCTGCATCCACTGTCTTTTCCTTTCTTGTGCACCAGTTGTTGCTTCGGATGGTTGACCCTAGGGCTGGGCAGTTAAAAGATCTGAAGTCAGTTTTGATAACTTGAGCAGCTTGTATCAAAGAAAAGTGCAGTATCTATTGTTTAAATGCCTCACTTTTCTGAAGAGAAAGACGGAGACAAAGCAGAAAAACATGGTTTCAGAGATCAAAGGTAATACCATCAATCTGTGGCAATACTAGGAACACCAATCACAATACTGGAAAACTATCCCAGCTTTGAGATGTAAAGAAACACAATAAAAGGAATAGCAATAATGAATTTGTTTCAACTGAGACAAAATGTTAAGTTAATCATGATTTTATACTCGTCAGTCCTAGTTCAACCCCAGGTATTTAAATTCATTCACCTTCAATAACCTCTACTTTTTGCAGCTTCACTTTTACACCCATCTTCTTCTCATACACACATGTACGCAAGTACTGTGTCTTTACACACACCAGTTAGTTTGATGCCATGCAGCAAGAAGGTAATGAGTTCAAACACACTTTTGTTTTCACTGTGTCTGTGGAGCCAGCCACTGTGGGGCATTGTGGTTTGTGTGCAGCACAATTCTGGACCACACAGATCATTTCCAGGTGTATCAATGAATAACTAAAAAAAAAACAAAAAAAACAATTGCGGACTTGAAGAAAATTGTTTTTAATTTGTTAAAAAAATGTTCAGTATTTTTTACCATTATCACCTAGATTTTCATGGCTGACACATAGGTGAAAGAAATTGCTCTTTCTCAAGGTTACAATGGCAGGACCTCAGAGGGTAACATCCCAAGTGACAAACCACCCGACCTCTTAAAAGTAAAATAAGCTACTTCAAAGGTACTTTTCTGAGATTTTAACATTCTGGCAGCGATGTGAAGTCCAGCTATTGGCCACATCAACAACACGTAGTAGTTTACAACAAATTAAAGAATTTCCACTTCACTTTTGCAATTGCAGATTACATTGTAGATTTTGAAGGGAGTGTTTTGAAAATCGAACTATACATTATTTGTAGGAAAAACGTTGTTTCTTGATTTTTCAAATTCTCCTTGCGGAAGTAACATTACCGCAGAAAACAAGCGCTCCGGGGAACGAGCCAGCAGTGGAGTTTACACCATGTAGAGTAGCGAGTGCAACCCTGTCCCCTCACTGCTGCCAACAGTGTGAGCTTGTTAAAGGCTCCCTGGTGGTACTCTGTCACGCAGCCTTCATTGTTACAACTGATTCCACACAGGCTTTCTGACTGCATTTTCTTCTGCTTTTCCTAGACTTTTTCAACAATCGCTCACTAACACAGAACTGGTTAAAGTGTGAAGGTGTCAGGATCTGGTGCTATGCCTGTTAGCAATGCACGCCACACTTCTTTATCAAGACAAAGGTTAATGCACACTGACTTTGAGGGGAGTGAAATGAAATCCAACTTTCATGTGAGGAAATTAAAAAATGAAAGCTGATAGCCGTTTGTTTCTTTTCATTGATGCAGAGTAGGTCTCGCCATCATCTTCTTGTCACCTTGTTGAATTGCAGGACACCCGTTTCTCCTGTCATTTTAAAAATATGTATTTTAACTTTCCCAACAGTTTTTAATTAACTTTCAAGTGACTTTTAGTCAGTGTGGTTAAACATATCAAGAGAATCTGCATTTCACAAAATAACGATAGAGCTGTTGGGGCCATCATGGCTCAAAGAGTTGGCAGTTTGTCGTGTATTTGGAAGGTTGCCGGTTCGAGCCCCGGCTCCGACAGTCTCGGTCGTTGTGTCCTTGGGCAAGACACTTCACCCGTTGCCTACTGGTGGTGGTCAGAGGGACCGGTGGCGCCAGTGTCCGGCAGCCTCGCCTCTGTCAGTGCACCCCAGGGCAGCTGTGGCTACAATGTAGCTTGCCAACACCAGTGTGTGAATGGGTGGATGACTGAAATGTAAAGCGCTTTGGGGTCCTTAGGGACTAGTAAAGCGCTATATAAATACAGGCCATTTACCATTTATCTGTATATCAGGGAGTTGATATGTAAATTTGGAATTTGTGACATTGGAACATTAACTTAATCTTTCTCTCTCTCCATATATATTCAGTTTAGAGTTTAGACACATCTCATTTAATGGTTATTTTTTTATTTTTTCTACTTTCTACATTGTAGATACATACTGAAGGCATCAAATATATGAAGCAACGTATATTATATAATTATGTAGCAGGGTGTGTCAGCAGTCATTTGTGGAATTTCTTGCCTACTTAATGGGTTTGGGACCATCAGTTGTGTTGTGCAGAAATCGGGTACGAACGACACTGGAAAACGATACTTACAGATGCAGGCAAAGGTCTGCCCTGTCTGTTGCAGGAAATGGGACGCTGCCTCGCACAGATCAGCCCATTTTCAAACTAAAATCAAGATAAGACTGAATATAAGACAAATATTCCAAACATTAGACATATCTCGCTTCATATATTGGATGTCTTTAGTATGCATCTACAATGTTGAAACTAGTAAAAATAAAGAATAACCATTCAAGGCGAAGTGGACAGTACAGTGTACTGTACTGTCAGTCAAAGAGAAACTAAAAGGCAAACAAAATATCATATTTTTTTCTCTCAATGTTATAGATTGATAGACCAGAAATTCTTTGCCTAGGTGGATTAAGGTTTGGAGTAAATCCCTGCTAAGAGCTAAAAGTATTTGGAAGCATTCCCTACCTTTGTGACATACAGTAAAATTAGTCATTAAAATTGTATTATGTTTTAAGCAATTGAAAAATTATTTTTTAAAAATTCTTTATTTATGATCTGAAGAAAATATGATATGCAGATAAACTTGTCGCAGTTTTTGGCACATTCACATGCAGTTATCAGCTCCACAGGGATTCCTGGGTGGATTTCCTGCTGAATGTATAAATATGCCAACATATGCTTCGCTACCGTAATTTGGCAAAGGCTAACGAGTCTCCTAGTTAAATTAGCTTAAAGTGCATAAACTATTTCAGATTATTCCTGTCTGAATAGGATTTTAGCTACATGTTTAACTTTGTTGAATCATAAATTTGTCTCCATCCAGTCCGTTCAGCACCCTGAGATATTAATTCATGTTGGGATCCCGTTATTTTTATTTTTCCAACAACTGATGGTTGTAGTGAGAATGCATTTGAAGCCATTGGATAATGATCAAATATGAGTTCCTTATTCAGGTTGTTAGTTTGAAGAACTGTCCTCCCTCACCTGGAGCCAGAGCTCAGTGAAATATTCTGTACTGAGAAGCTTCTATTCTTGGAGAATTTGAATCTCAGAACTGAACTGAATATTGCTGCTTGGTTGATATTCCTTAGAAATCCAGCAGGAAATTAGTGGCTGCTCATACTCTCACATTTGCTATTGTACAAATTCCTGCAACAGAATCATCCATTGTGCAGAGAAATACAAAAAGTTTTTCTTATAATAGCATTTGTATATATACAGTATATATATATATATATATATATATATATATAGCAGAGAATATATCACTGACACTTAAAAAGAAAGGAACTCTGTGCATATGTGAAGATGCAAATTGTATCTCAGCATGTAATATTTGGAGTGACTTTACAGTCCCTCCCAATCCTGAGTCCCTGCACAGCAGGATGCATACTGACAGTTCCCACACAAGCGTATCCTTACACAAAGCCCTGCGGTAATGGGACTACACTGCTTTCATGTAGTCATTCTACTAAGAATGCTTCCCCCACAAGGCTGGTTTTAGCCTGCTATGTTACAGCATCCAGAAATAATAGAATAATTAGAGTAGCGGACTAGAGACAAGTGTTACAATTTGATTTCCCGTCCAGATGGTGTAAGTACTTTTTTTGTACAGTACATGGCTCCTGACAAAAATGACTAACATAAAAAAAAGATTAAACTAAACTGATGCTTTGAACATTAATTTGTTCCGGTCCATAACAGATTTAGATTAGTTGCTTGCAGACAGAAGTAAATCAGTTAATACATTAGGAGCGTCATATTTATTCTCAATGACATGGGGTATAACATGGGGGAGATTTCATGAATCTACACAGTGGCACGCTCTCTGTAAATCCTCAGAACAATAGCTTTCTAGCTTTGACAGAAAAAGCTAGAAAGCTATTTCTGTCAAACCAGTCCATATACCCTCCCCACCCCACCCCCCCAACATAGTTACATTAAAGGTAGAAAGAAAATTATCAATGCATAAAAGTTATATTCACTGAGACAAAAAGTAATATCTTAACTAAAAGTTTTCTCAAAAAAATCTTAAAAAGAACTAAAACGAGAAAAGAAAAAACAACAAGCTCAGTAGCTTAACAGAGATATCAAATCAAATCTTGTTTATGAGCCACTGCAGCTGAAGTACAAAATTGTTTCTTTTTTTTCTTTTTACTACACGTGTTTACGCCCTCCACTTATAATGGAGATTTCAATTCAATTTCTATTTCAATTTATTTATACAGCACTCTTCACAGGATAAAAACCACAAAGTGCTTCACAGTAATATAAAACAGAAATACATTAAAAACCCAAAAAACCATCACAATCAAACATACAGCACGAATCTAATTAACAGCCAGTCTAAATAAATGAGTCTTAAGCTGCTTTTTAAAAGAATAAATACAGTCAAGGCAACATAATGATTGAGGGAGAGCATTCGGGCCACCGCTCTAAAAGATCTATCTCCTCTGGTCTTAAAACGGGTTTGAGGGACTACCAACAGCCTTTGATTAGATGATCTCAGGCTGCTAGAGGGAGCGTGGGGTTCTAAATGGTCAGAAATATATGCAGGGGCATCAAAATTGGTGAGTTGGTGAGATGGTTAATAGTAGAATGCAACAAGTCCAATCGTGAAATTTCCTCGCTATTGAATTTCCACAGACAACTGTTCTAGGTATTATTAAAAATTGGAAGCAAATTGGAACAACGCTGACATGGGCTACCAGCCATGAAATGGTAGACTATGTAAAATCACAAAGCAGGGTGAGCGGATGCTGAGTCACAAAGTCCACAGAGGTCACCAACTTTCTGCTTCAAACTTTGTGTCACCAAGCAGATGTGTCGCTGTGTCCAGTGGCAAGTTTAAAGTTTGGAGGAGGAATTATGATGTGGGGTTGTTTTACAGGAGTTGGCCTGGCCCTGTAATTCCAGTGAGAGGAACTTTTAATGTTTCAGCATACCAATACCTTGTACCAATCCTGTTCCAACATGCAAGGTCCATAAAAATGTTGAAGAGCAAGTTTGGTGTAGAAGAACTTGACTGGCCTCCACAGAGTCCTGACCTCAACCCGACACAACACCTTTGGGATAAATTAAACCGGAGACTGGGCCAGGTTTTCTCATCCGACATCAGTGTCTGCAGTTTTCACACTTTGCAAATCCATCCTATGAGCCAGATTAGAAAATATGGAACATTTTATGCGACAAATGCTGATCCTTGGCTTCATCTTTTTCTCTGCAGGCTATGGGCCTTGCCATTAACTACTGCCAGCCTCTAACTCCTGCAAAAAGAAAAGTCACAACACCCACATGCAGCACACTGATCACAACACACAGCCTTGCTGATACAATGCAAAGGAACACACACACATAAACACAAGTGCCTTTAAGTGGCTTCTGGTGAAAACTGCATCAGTAATAATGCAGCGAAACAAGACTGAGATTGAATATAAAGAGCTATTTGACAGTTTATTGAGAATATGTAGTGGTGTGCACAACATCTGTGTATGCCTTAATTAATGTTAAAGGTTTACGGTGCCACCAAATGGTGAATATAAGCTCCATTTAGATTTATTCTCAAACAAGCTGCTGTCCTGTGGCTTCACAGTGTATAATGTGGATTGTAATGTTAAAAGTACAAGACTAGAAAAGCAATAAGACATTATATGAGTAATTTGGTCAAGATGTCTAGTGGCACTTTAGTAAAAAATAAATAAATAAGAGGTACTGGCATATATAAACTGGACTTATCAATTCTGACTAGCTCCTCCCTGCCACGGCACAATCTTATAGCCATCTGTTGTTCTCCAAGTGATCGTCTGTGTGTGTGTTTCCATCTATAAAAGCTTCCACCTGCCTGCTTGTTTTCTTCCACAATAGAATCCCTGATAGAAGTGTAAGTGTTTGCCCTTGCTCTGTGTCACTGACCCGCGTAATACTGGTGTTGCCCAGGTCAGAAGCCTCTCTGGGTGGAAATAATGACAGGAGGGCGGTTCACCGATGCCATAAAGTTGACCATGCATATAGCATGTCAATTAGAGATGCTCTACTTCTTCAGAGGGAAGTGGAGAGAAAGTCATTGAAGGGAGGAAGGAGTAAACTTTTGTTATGACACTGTGCCAAAAGCTATTAAAACATTTAGTGACGTCTCTGGCCAGTGTGCCTCTACACACACACACACACACACACACACACATGCAAACACACTTAATGGCTATTACAATATGCATGATGCCATCATGGTCTTTTGAATAATTTCCATAAGTACATGTTCCTGATAAACAATGATGTCAATCAAGAAACAAATGCCACTGAACCCTATGAATATGCAAACACTTTAAAGGAGATACAAAATAAGGAAATGCATAACAGTTCCTTTCATTTCTCTCTATCAACGATGCTGTTTGGTTCATTTACAGCAGCTTCTAAGAGCACAGCATTAATTTACAAGTTAAATCTAATTTGCACTCATATCAATTTAGTTTTTGTGGAGAGTGACATTTTTATAATTTTCCCACTGTATACTGGCATATAGCATTTTAAACGAGACAATTGAAATCTGTAATTTCATTGTTTTTAAAGCTTTTAACGAAAATATTACTTTAACTTTTAGGAGGTTTTTTTAGTATATTTTTGCAGAGTTCTTCCATTCATGCTAAAAAAAAATCTGAAACGCTCAAATATCTAATAAATAAAAAAAACCTAATCTTTACAGTGTGTCACGGTGCATTTCCTTGTTACTTCCTCAGTGCAGGAGATAAAAGATTTGCTGTTTATTATAATTCTTGAATTTGCATTTGTACATTTGTGCATTAGGCTAAAGAAAGGAGAATAGAAAGGAATGGTATTCATATGGCACTTTTGTAGTCATAATGACCCCCTCAAAGCACTTTAAACTACCACCGCATTTACATTGTCACACAGCACTTTATCCCACGCTCTTAGGCCCACCATCAGGGTTGCATCTACATGTAATTGGTGGTTTAGCAATGCGCTAAAAGAAAAATTAGAACAGGAACACAGAAAGCCCTGTCCAACCAAGAGACTGCTGGGAGGTGATCGTACCAACCACTGCACCACAAAAGAACAAAAACAGATCTATCAGAGAGATAGAAGAAGCTTCCATCCACCCATCTATTCTTCCACTTGTTCAAATCAGGTTTGCTGGGGAGCTGGCGCATATGCCAACCATAAGGCAAAACATTCAGGATTAGATAAATCAACAAGTTCTTAAAAAAGAGAAACCAAAAACCCCCACAAGCCCAAAAGATCATGGAAAATAATTAGACTGGAAGATCAAATTATTCTCTCTAGCACAAAGATTAGACTTTGCTACAGCAAATCAAAAGAAGCTGCAAAATTCTGGAAAATAAATTTTAGGCAGATTGTCCACAAGTCTGCGTGGACATGTGTCGATGGACAACTTGTGAAAGAGCAGGTTTAGTTTAGTTTT
>VUQR01035601.1:17734-30947 GCA_015108515.1 Hemichromis elongatus
GTCATTTTTGGGGGGGGGGGGGGGGGGGTTACAGTAAGTCACTGCAAGCTTATTGAACTACAAGCATGCAGCTCATGTATTTTGACACGCCACATTGTTGAATGAAGTGAGGTGTATCACAGCTCCCTCTAGTGGTAATCTTCTGCAAACGGGGAAATGATAACTGGGAGCATAAGAGATGATTATCATAAGATTTCATAAGAAACAAATAAAACACGCTGTATTTGAGTTCATCACTTACAGACTCCTCATACTGGTGTGCAAGGAACAACAATCTTTCAAATTCATGTCTACTGAGAGAAAAAAAATTTTTGTAACATTTAAAATCACTAGAGTGTAACCAATGTAAGCAGGAGGCAGAGAGAGAGAGAGAGAGAGAGAGAGAGAGAGAGAGTGCAGTGTGCTGCAGAGTCATTCATGTGGGAACATTAACATTTAGGGGAGCAGTGTGTCTGCCTGCCCTCATAGCTGCCTGTCACTCACAGGCATCAGACCGAAGTGCTGCGTGACCTTTACGTTATGTTTGTGCAGACAGGAAAAAGAAGTTCAACCTCGAAGGCTTCCACCGTGATGCTGTATTTCCAGACATTTATCTCTTTGTTTCTCAAACTATGAACAAACTCAGAGAAGCAAGAAACTCCTCAGATTACTTCTGAGCTTTCTATGTTGCTTTCAAGTTTCAGATCAGTGCTAAACCACAGTTTAGGACTTCTTAAACCTGGAGGTCGTACACAGGTACACGTTCCTGTGTACGACCTCCATCCATTTGATTATATATTCTTTTCTTTCCTAAACCTCGTGAAACTTTGTCACTTGCTTCATCTCCACTTTTCCTGCCACATGTTTCTGCTTGGATTTCTCTCCAGGAGCTTTGTCTTTAACAGACTGAAAACTCATTTCAACACAGCTGACATTTCACGAGCACTGAGGGCCTTTTTACCTATACTGACACAATTTAAGCTGTTCAGTTGGAGACATTTCACCCCTTACCAGTCGCACAGCTGCACTGGGAGGCATACAGGGAAGTGGACAGAGGTCAGGACAGAGTTTTAGGGCAATTTATCTAATGGACTTTGGACTGGATGTGTGAAACACTTCGCTTAACTTGGCCTCTGGCCACACAATTGGAGTGTGCACACATGCTTGTGTTTGTGACTATATGTCATGCATGTGTTTTAAGGTGACAGTGTTAAAGGGCAAGTGTGCTGGCACTGACCCTTTGAATGTTTGGGAAGTTGGGGATTTTTGCCCTTTAGAGTGAAGACACATAAAAAGTTTAAAAAACTCGCCAGCACCACTTCAATGAAAAGGTTACTTTAACGTTATATTGTATTTAGATTTAAACTCTGTATAGGGATACAAAGCAGTACATGGCAGAAGGTAGGAAAGTTGTAAACTTTAAAAATCAAAAACAGCCCAAAATAGACAAGTAAAAAGCCTTGTTTTATTCACAAGAAAGAAAATTAACATTAATTGCAGGCAGATGAGTGCACATAGCTTCAGAAAACAAAAACAGGAATAAATCTGGTACTACGTCAATGAAATCTCAAGGTGAACCTAAAAAGGGTGTAAAAAAACAAAAAAACAGAAGGCATAATCTAAGAGGAAACTGTAGTACGTGATGTGAAAGCTGTGACAAAACAAGAAGAAAAAAAAAAGCAAGTAAAAATAAGTAACGCAAAGTGCAGATAAAATTACCCAAGGCAATCACAAATCTTCCCACATAATTCTGCAAAAAGAATATTTCTTTACCAACAACCGAGCTAAATTTAGTACCATGAAAACACTGCAAATTAGTATGGTACCATGTTAAAACCAAACGGAAGAGTCACAGCTTACTGAAAATTGATCTTTAAGCAAAGTATTAACAATAATGGTGGTGGAAAGCCCTGAGAAGCAAGAAAGACAAAAATGTGGAGATCCATTTCCAAAACCAAATCTGTTCTCCATCCCTGGCTTATGAAACACAAGGGCTGGTTTGCCACGGTTAATTTTCTAAATTAAATATTCCAAAATTTTCCCCCTAAAATGTTCTGGCACATTAAAAAAATAAAATAAAAAGAGGCAAAGGCTGCCAATGTCAGAACCATTTTTCCAACTCGCTTTCCTCTCATGTAGGAAAACAGCTGGAAGAAAAACCTTTTGTGAGAAAAACTTGCCTTTTGATGTTTTTTCTCCCAACTGAAAACAAGTGAAAAAACAGGTTTTCCTAATTTTTGTCATTTCTGTAATACTTATATTGGCCATAAGAGGATAAAAGGTCCCACTGTGCCACGTTCTAACTAGGCTACAAGCATTTATTTTAACTTCTTCACCCACTCTTATTATGTCTTATGACCTTATCTAAAGTTCCCATCTTGCTTTTCTTTTGACGTACGTAGGTGGGTTGGGTTTTCCCAGCATGCTGCGAGAAAACATGCCAGCAGACACAAGCTGAAGTAAATTGTGTTGATACAGATGTTATCGTGCACACAGTCATTAGTGTTACTCTTCTTAGCATCAACTGCACAATCTTCCTAGTACCTTAGAGTTGCTATTGCAGAAGGCGTGTCGAGCCATGGGTGAACTTGTGTGCTCCCTTTAAGACACAATAATCCAACTAAAGGGAAAACATGTCTGGTTTTGTCTGCTTTAAAAATGGAGTGTTGGCATTATGTGGCTAAAATGACTGTTACAAAAGCCAAACCTTTCAGAAAGAGAGAGCAAATAGAAGACATTTAGCAAAAAGTGAAAGAAATGTAAAAACAAAAACAAAAAAAACCTTAGCCGTTCTTAATTCATACGAGCAAGAGAGGAAACATCATAGAGCAGGTTTAGAAATGGATCACCAGATTTTTTTTCCTTTTTACTTGCCTCTAAGAGTTTTCATGGCAAAACACATAAAAGACAACAGGAATAAAATGCTTGTTAATTATTATGTGAAGTTTTTCCACACGCGATGCCCCTCAAGAGCAAAGAAAGAAAACACTGCTGGGCCCGAAAAGAAAAAGAAAAAAAAATAAACACAACCGTCTGATACATTTAAACACATAAACAAGCTTGAATATAAAAATATAATGTGAATGTGAACACTTGCAGCTGGGGTGATAATGGGGTCTTGCTGAAAGGAGCAAAGCAACAGAGTGAAAAGCGTGTGCCATCATTTTACCGTCGGCAATAATCAACAAAATCATTCAAGTTTTCAGAGGAAGTTACACTTACAAAAAAAAGAAAAGAAAAAGAAAACACTCTCTCTTATCTGTTCACAGTCCTGTGTACAACAAACACTATGCCTCTTAGCCTTCCTGCAGCTGGGTGCATCCTTCATCTGCATAACTGCTACTTCACCAGTAGGGGGCGCCAAGCTCATGGACTGGCATTAAGGCAGATGGTCACAGTGGCCCTGCAATAGGAGTCACATTCATTTAAAAACAGGTGTCAGCACAGCCCACGAAGGAGTCTCCTCAAACATCTCTGGATTACACGTCTGTGGTGCGGATGCTGTCGTCATCCAAGCTGAAGGGAAAGCTGCAGCCGGTTTGAGGCTGAGGCTGCGAGCGGTGCCTTCGACGCCCACTAGCTGCATCTGCAGATGCTGTGAGCATCCCCAGTCCACTGGCCGAAGGTACTGGATGTGTGATGGGGCAAGGATTTTGGGTAGAGAGGGAGTTTGAGGAGGAGGAAGCAGATGATGAGGTGGACGAAGAGGAGAGTGGCACAGAGCTGAAGGCACTGTCCTCATCCTCGTTATCCATGATAGACGGTTCGCACGACGGAACGGGCGTCCAGGGCTGCCATCCTGGCGCCACAGAGCAGGACTTCACCAGCTGAGGTCTCCTATCTGCTTCACTCTGCGAACCACGAGATGTAGAGGAAGGATTGTAACTCCGATAGCATGAAGAAGCACGTTTAAAAGAAAAACCCTGCAATTAAAGAGACAAAAGCACCTCCGCTGTGAATTGTAAACAAGGATTTACACTTTTCTCCCAATAACCTATAGCAAGAGAAAAAATTATCCATTTCTGAAGACAGAGTTACCTTAGAGGGACCTCTGAAATCCTGGATCTTCATCTGAATGTCCCTGATCCAACCATGCATTTCCTCTGGAGAGTCTGTCTGTAGAGAAAAAGGGCACGTGTTATGTTTCACGGTAGCTTTTTTGCTTGTTACTTGCCCTTTTATAGAATAAGGCCAAAACATAACAACATAAGTTGTCACAAGGCACTCTATACTGTAAGGTAAAGACCCAACAATCAAACAATGCCCTATGAGCAAGCACTTGGCAATGGTGGTAAGGAAAAACTCCCTTTTAACAGGAAGAACCCTCCAACAGAACCATGCTCAAATTACCCATCTGCTGAAGGCAGAGCACCACAGCTCGCTTCAGCAGGTAGTGAGTCATCAGAAAAGATACTGCTGGTGTTTGACAGCAACACAAATATTAATCATAACCTTCTTCATTTCCAATCAGAATCACGTATTACAGGAGCTGATTTCAACAATTTAGGGATGTATCAACATTAGTGTATAAAGTAAAGGCAGAGGCAGAACTTTCATCTTTTTGATAAAACTTAAACTTGGGATTGGCTCACATGACCCTGTACCCTTCCTTAGTTACACTACAATACGCCTAGGCTGTTGGGGTGCATTTCTTCTTCTCTCTCTCGATGTGTTTATACACCACTTTGCACTTATTGATTAGTTTTATAATAATCTCTGGCTATCGTTCCTCCTGTCTCCCTTTCCCAACCATAACTGGTCTTTGCAGATTGCTACCCCTTAGCCTGATTCTGCCAGAGGTGTCTTCCTGTTAAAAGCGAGTTTTTCCTTCCCCCTGTCGTCGGATGCTTGCTTATAGGGGGGTCATCTGATTGTTGGGATCATCACCTTACAATATTAAGTGCATTAAGGCAACCGTTATTGTGGTTTGGCGCTACATGAGAATTGCTAGATTTTATTAAAAAAAAGCTAAAAAGTTATCCTGAGTGGTAACTGTACTTATTGTCATGCATTTATGTTAGAAAGAATGCACGCCAGGAGATCACTATCCACTCTCCAGCTATTAAAGGCCTGTAAAAGGACTCCAACATTCATCTTTATTTTAGTTTAGATCACTTTTTATTACAGTGTCTGCACATGGAATGAGTTGTAGTTATCGTGTTCTTATTTACTTCAGTTTCTTATTTGTTTTTCACACTTCCTTTTTTTTCTTGCACAAACAAACAAAAGCACTCATGCCTGCAGTCTGTCTCTATCCCCTCACTTCCTATCTGATCCAGCCCCCAACGCCTCCGTCAGCTGTTCTCCCGGGGGAGAGGAGGGGGAACGGATATTATTGTTGGTATGGTAACAGATGGCTGTGCCCCTTTCACAAAAACAAACTTCGCATGCTCCTTAAAAAAGTGACTGTGCCACACTTCAGCAGCAGAGCATTTAGAGAAAACATGTCCACAGATCAGGACGGAGCCACCAGGGAATACAGAGCTTCTCTGTTCTTATTCAAATGTCTAAAAATAATACAGGGACATTCCCTTCATTTCATGAATGCAGACCTATTTTTTTAATGAGTGGTTTATACAAAAAGAGAACAAGGTTTTACCTGAATGTAGAAAGTTCGGTTATTGGTGATGATCTCAAAGAGGTTGTCTCTCAGCAGGAGCTCCCTGATGGACGCAAAAAGTTTAAACTTAAAGCAGCTAAAGAAAAGGACAAAAGCTAGAGTGTGTTTTACAGTGTCATTTACAATCCTTATATATTCAAGTTCAACAAGTATATACAAATTAATGTAATAGGAGAAAAACACAGAGCTAAAACTAACAGCAGTGCAGCAGAATCGAGGTTTATCCTGCACTGAACATTAAAAGGGGGCCGATGATGATCATTTGCAGTTCCATCACAATTTACAGCTCTAAATAATTCTTAATTTTCTGCAACGTTTTATATTACAGCCTGTGACTAAGGCTGTAATCCCCCTGTAATGAAATGGAATTTCAACATATTTCATTTTAAAGTGTAATATATTTACCTACAAATACTTAAAGGCCTGTACACTAGAATACAAAAGGAGTAACAAGACAGGTTTCCACAGGAAACAAAAAAATATTATACTGTAAATAAACTACTTATGCAGTATATAAGTTTAAGTAGTGCATAACTTGATGTATTTCACAGGAAAAAACAAATGATACTGTAAATAATTTTAGATACTTAATTTCTTGGTCATTTTATGGATAAACAAACAATATTTCCCCATCTTACACTGTAAGTATGTGGTACTTCAGTTATCAGTGCATTTCAGTTATGCAGTAGTTAAAACTACTTGTGTACTGCATAAAATTACTTACACGGTGCAATTATTTCTGTGTTTCCTGTAAAATCCTGACTTGTTAAAACCTTTTAGAAGTCTACTTACCTTTACGTATTTGTAGGGAAATCTAATTTGATTGTCTGAGGAGCTTGGAAAGTTAAACATCTGGTCTTCTTTAATTTTCTTGAAGAAGCGTCTTCATTTCTAAGAGCTTGGCTCATGTGATTAGGTAGGGGATCATGGACTCTCTCCACAAGTTGCTCTTAGAACTGAAGAAGGTGAAACGTCTTTAAGAAATTTAAAGAAGTCCAGATGCTTTTCTTTCCAAACTCCTTAGACTGAGAACCTTCACAGACATAATTAGATTGTAATTTCAAATAAAAATAGTTCCGGAGGAATTACACATTTAGTTTATGGGGGCTTATTATAAAGTGTTACCTAATTTCCTAATACTGAGCCACAGTGCAGTTTCTCAGTTTCACATGTGTCTAAAACTATTTGTTTTTTCTCACTCTGAGCCAGCCCTCTTCTGATTAGCTGCCTCTTGCAAACAGAAGGTTTGGGCAGCAAAGAAGAGGAGCTTCTCTGAGATGACTCACAGAGCTATGCTTAGAAAAAAAATAAAAAACTCAGGGTTTAGAGCAGACTGAAGCCTACGCGTTTGCCCCATAAGGATTACATGTTGACCTCAATATTTTAAACTTTCCCTACCGTTGTTCATTTATTTATAACTTATATTTAAGGGCCACTTTTATATCCAGTGAAACTGATGTAAAGTTGATGAGGATAAACTTGTCCATACATGCAATGCAACACTTTAAAACCGGTTAAGAGTGCATCATCTGCTAACATTCAAGTATTCAGAATTGTTTACATAGTATAGAGATAACCAGACGGAGGGAAAGCAAAAATGCTGGCAGACTCAGACAACTTTCATGTTTTACTCACCCCGACTTGACGAGGCATTCATGCACCTTCTGAATGTCCCTCAGTGGAATAGATCGGATAAAATCTTTCTCCTAGGAAAGATTTTTTGTTTTTGTGTTATTGTGAGTTATTTTTGATGTTTTGGCTGCTATAACACAGTAGTTTTCCAACTTTTGGGACAAATGAACTATTTCTTATGTTATATTCAGACAAAGATAACAGTCCCTCCTAAGAATGTAGAAACAGGGACAAAAACATAAAAACCCTTGTTTCTTACCAACTCATTCTTGTAGTAATTGACCGCGTTGTCATCCAGGGTGAAAAACCGCCTCTTCCAGCTCTTCCTCTGAAACACATACCACATTACTATTTCCACACTCATGCTGTTTTTTACTCAGACTCAGTCTGAACCTGTTATGAGACTCACCACATTTCCCTGTTTAACACAGTAACCACATCTCAGCAAACCCGGCCGGTTGCCCTTCCTCTCTCTCCCTTCCGTCTCTTCGTTGTCGTTCTGAAACATTTCATGAAAACCATCTTTATTATCACTTTAGATATCTTGGTCGCAGAAACCACCACTGTGGATAACACAGGCTAGCTTAGCACACCGCATTTTTTTGTGCTTTTGCCACAGTTTTGATTCTTATAATACTAAAGAAAGGTTTATGTGTCTGTGAGAGTCCAATTCATTGTACCTGAATAGGAGTGTGCACCACCACGCCGCCAATAATCTCAGCCTTGTAGGCCTGTTGTCTCTTCCCTCCTTGAGCGTCACTGATCACTGTGGTCACATCAGGCCTCACGGGTGCAGGGCAAGACTTAGGCACCTGTGAACAGACGGAGCATCTCTAAAAGCATATAAGAGGACTTAATTGTTTAATTTCCACAGCCACTCTTTCACGCTTCCTCACTCTGGGAATTTTGTCTTAGTCATACGCTTGCGACAACACCGTGACTGTTTTACTGCACAGATAACTGAAAAACACCTCGAATGTGATCTGCTACGAAAGCTCGCAAGCTTTCTCAAAGCCCACTGATGCACACGGGTAACTAAGTGTATCCAAGCAAATAAAGCCCATCAGACAGAGAAATGTTAACCCGTCTTTTGTGGGGTGTATATCGAGTAGGGAGCAGAAAAAGAAGAGCTGTTATCTAGCCTACAGTTTCCCAAAACTGGTCATACAGCTGAATCATTCATCTAAATATATAATTTCCTAATAAGCTGCAACACATCTATGTCTAACAAACAAATATTAACAGATGCATTATAATAACTTTACTATCCCCCCACTCTTATGTGCTACTTTTATTCCTGAAATTACATCATGATTTCCTTTTTTACACTCGCTCAGAAAAAGAGAAAGAAAAGAAGAAAGAAAAAAAAGGCGGCAGAGCGGCCCTGCCCTCGATGGGGAAGTGAAAAAGAGTGAACAGTGGCGCTTCCTGTGTCAGTGAGCAGGTGAGAGAGGCAGAGAAACACTCTTCTCTGTTGCCTTCCATCAGTAGACATCTGAATGTCCCTGATCAACGAGGCTCCCGGACATTTCATTGAGCGCACACAAATATTATGCAAATACATATGAACAAGTTTCGACACCTTCACCGCAGTGACGTTTGTGTTACCCCTCGTTTTCTTGCGCATTTACAGTTTCCTCATTCAGCAATGTGTGTGCGCGTGTGCGTGGGGTATCTGTGGGCAACGGGCTGGCATTTGCAGCCGCCTGGGTCGAACTGGTTTCAGGCCCACCGCAGCAAAATTGCAGCTTCCTGCACTCAGGTGGAAAAAAAACCCCTCCGACACCACCAATAACTGCTAGGTTAAGCTAAGCATTCTCTCATCTAACGGTACTTACTGTTATCTTGCTAGCCTTGTTGAGAGCAGCCACCCAGTCTCTCATGTCGGTCACATCATTGGCTTGCAGGAAGTACCGCCGTGAAAGTGCATTGATGACTGCCGGAGAGGAAATCAGTTCCATGAATATTCACAATAAGTGCAATGGACATTACTATCACATATTATGTGATTGTGAACCATTTCATTTAAGCGTCACTCTGTTTCTCCCTAAAAAACTCACCAAAGCAGAACTCTGTCTTGGGCTTTTGCTTCGTTGTAGCTTCACTCACCTGAGAATGGAAGAAGAGAAAAGAAATGTGAATATAAACTGAAAGGAGAGAAAAAAAAAGAAAAATGGAAGATTCACATTTTTGACATAGATCTGACTGAGTGTCCAGGGAGAAGCTGTCAGCGCTGCAGTGCAGAGAAGCCAGATGTCATTATCTGTGGTTACCTCAGTGAGCACGCTGACATCTGGAAAACTTCACAGCGTCTGCCTCAGCTCTGCGCTGCATGTGACTGTTAACTAGAGATAACTTTGACCTCTTTGTGTATCTATGAACTCTTGCACGAATTTGCATGCTATTTGTGTGTATTCTGTGAATTCTTGTGTGCTCGCATTTTAGATATCTAAGTTGGTGCGCTAGACTTTACTGTATGCAACCACACTGTGGAGGCAGTCGGGAAAGTGGTTTACCTTAGAGATGTAGGTTAATTTCAGGCTGCCAACACTGCTGGCTCCACTGGGCAGGTTCTGCATACAAACACAAATACACAGACTCGTCATTGGCTCAGAGTCCAAGGTTATATGGCCGCTATTGGTCAATTTCATTTCCTCTTGCTGTTTGTGAAAGTGTGGGTTGTGCACACGCGCGTGGAGTACCTGAGGGTTGTCCATATACCACAGCAGTGCATTTCCCTGTGTGTCGAGGATGAAGTATCGTCTCTGGAAACGGCAGCTGTTCTCCTTCTCTTCGATGTCCAGGAAGCCGCACACACGGTTCAGCCGGTCCATGTACGGCATGCTGCCGATATCACATATCACTGAGACAGTCGGACCGTTAGGAAGAGAAAGACTCAAATGAGATGGACAAAGACAGACAACATGTGAAGGGAGCAACAGGAGGCAAAAACAGGCAGATGTGGAGGATAAATCATCTTTCATTTAGTGTTCAAACGCACACGAGCATGCATGCGCGCACACACACACGCAGGAAGAAATAGACCACTCGCACTCAGCAGTTTTTCATGTGACGTGATTGAGGCTGTGCAGCAAACCCTGAAGCCCGAGGCTGAGCTGAGGCCCTCCACCACAACCAAAAATTACAGACTGCACTCATGATCTGCACACACGCACATTTCCATTGGCCAGAGAAGAGAGAGGAGCAAGGAGAGAGGAGAGGGAGGAAAGGCAGGGAGCGAGGGAGGAAAAAAGAAGATGAGAGGAGGGGGAGAAAGCTGGTGAGATGTGTTCATTGAAACGATGCCATGCGTGTGAATCACGGAGCTGCTGACTGATTCCTCAACACAGTCGAGGCTTATACAGCTCAGATAGTTCGATAAACTTTCAGTTACATTTTATCAATTGGCTGACATCTTATAGTATATTTTTTCCTAAAGGGTAACTACAAGGCTTCTGGCTTCATTTATATTCTTGTCCTCCTTAAGTTGCCAAAGGAACTTTTAATGGTGACTCTTTTGCATCTCTGTCGACTAAATGTGAAGTAATCACAAAGACAAACTCCAAAGTTGAATGCGCCCAGTAAAATAAATAAACAAATAAATTAATAGACCAATTTGGCAGATCCTCACTTTATCAGATTTGAATCTAATGAGTGTAATGAGGCCACAAAGGTAATGTGATGGCAAACTAGGCCACATCTGTGACTGATCTTTTTATACAAGACCAAAAATTATGTGACACTCATATAAAATACATAATCAAGACTGAACAGCCGTGCGCCCTGCCAGTACTTTTTATGGGCTCATACTGGCTCGGAAGCCTCCAGGAGATGGAAATTATCAACATTTCCATGAAAATATTCAGACAACTCGCTCAGAGGAACAGAAGACAAACACAGACTACGTCTTCACCGTGCTGATGAATCTCCAGTGAATCTATTTTTGAGTTCGTGGGTAAGAAAATGTTTCATTTTGAAACTGCTTTGAAAAAATTAGTGGGTTGTGCTTCTGATGTGTTTGTCTGCTGCTATTTAAATAGGTCAAAGATACAGAGGCGCTGTGCAGAAAGTCTTGGTGTAATGGAAAAATGAAAATAATGCCACAGAGGTCAGCTCTGACAGTAGCACACTCCCCACACATGCACCCATGTGCACAGTAAACCATTTGGGGCATAAGAAAACATCTGGCTTAGCCATTATAAAGACAAGCAGCGGTGAAGCTGTGGCATCTTTGGCAAAACTTCCTTGATAACTGTCATTTAAACTGTCTTTACATTTCTATCAAGTACTTTAGCTTTGAAACGTGGCAGGATAACATACACAGTGTGGAATAATTAACAGTTTGCGTGCAGGAAAACAGAATGTACAGATCACAGCAGCGATATTAGCTGACTTATACCACATCCAAGGTAATGAAGTGAAACCCACCTACACTACCTTTACATATCTGCTTCATCTGTGTGCAAGCATAACACAGTCTGGCAGAAACTGATAGTAAATCTGTTGGGCCAATGTGTGGCATGTCTGGATTTAGAGAGAGGTTTAGTCATGTTCTTCTTAATCGTTGGGGGAACTTGTTACAGACTTATTACAGCACTGTAGCATCTTTTGTTCTGTCTGGTAAATGCTTTACTTTGTTCTCAGATTTATCAAAGTTCACCCCAGAGCTGCTAAAGACAGGCTTGGTAGTTCTTCCTCTGGCATTTGAGTTAACTTTGAGGTGTGAAAACGGTGAATAGCACTTTAATAAAACAAACAAACAAACAAAAAAACGTTTTTTGTGTCATCAAACAATCTTCACCTAAGTAGTTTTTATACTCCCTACAATCATTTTATCTAAAAATTAAATAAATAAAATGACAGAAATCCGGATCTTGAAATCCTGAACAAAATTGGGGGGGGTTTTGTCTGGTATGGAGCGCTATTTTAAGATGTTTGGCATTTTGTGGACCAGTTAATCCAGCAAATCATTTAACTGACAGTAAAAGCAGCTGCGTGCATCACGCCCCTGGATGCCAAGTTTGACTGCCATGCGCGTACATGTGCAACGTGATTATGAGCATGCAATGAAAAGTGTCAAAATGTGATCAGGCGCAATTACTCAGCAACACCTGACAGACATTACATTTGTTCAGCTCAGATGACCTGCACTGACTCACCAGATCCAACGACTCAACGGCCGGCCACACCTACTGTACCATCCGCGCACACACACAAAGTCAGAGTCACAAAGTACCCCTGTCGACTTAACTTACCCGCTATGGAGAGTCGGCGTGCGCCAAAGCCAGCGCCCCGCAGGGCTATGAAGCAGCGGAAAGAGACGCGAGTTTGGTGAACAAGAGCATGCTAAATAAAGTTTTTAAAACCTAAAATAAGCCGTTGATATATACACAAGACCGGCGTGCGTGAAACTCCGACACCCTCTTCAATTTGTTTGTGTGATCGGATTACAGAAGACTTGTCCTTTTTTCCGGGTTGGACGTTTCGTTATTAGAATAAACCAGCCCCGGATGTGATCTATGCGTCCCCTGAGCATAAGCAGGGCTCTCCTCCTCCTCCTGCTGTCTGCTGCTGCTGCTGCTTTAATCTGAACAGGTCTTTTTTCTCTCTCAACGACACACACTCTCTCTCTGCTTTTTTCATCGGTTTTGAAGTTGCAAAAAAAAAAAATGTGGCAATTTTGAGAGCTGAGACAAATAAGAGACGCACAGGCTCAGATGAACCCGGTAGTTCAGAGCTTAAAGGGAAGGGAGTGTAAACCTGGATTAACAGGAATACAAGACTCATAGTGTGATTACCGCTGGTAGGCGAGGCTGACAGGTGCGAGATGTCGTGCCAAAAACAATTGGTGTTTAAAAAAAAATAAAAATAAAAATAAAAATTATATATATATATATATATATATATATATATATATATATATATATATATATATATATATGTGTGTGTGTGTGTGTGTGTGTGTGTGTATATGTATATGTA
>VUQR01035601.1:56398-74914 GCA_015108515.1 Hemichromis elongatus
TTGAGGGTTTTTGAAAAAAAAAAAAAAAAAAAAAGCTAAAAAAAACAAACACCCCAGTGTACGTGTAAGACTGCTCCAGTTAGGATATAAAATGGATGATGAAGCCAACTAAATTTAGATCCTTAGCTGAAAGCTCCAATCCCACAGCAGTGGTTGGTTTCCCAGTTTTCTCTCAAAGAGGACCCCAACCCCCATCTGACCTTACAAAAACACAGATGAGATGCAGAAGACTGGAGTATGCTTGAGCATTTTTTAAACACGGCTTTGTCTCGGTGTTCGTCCCTCTGAGTTCTCTGCAGCTTTTTATTACAGTCACTCTCTGTGTTCTGCTGCCATCTCCAAAATAATATCCGTTTGAGTGCATGGCGGCACTGCTTCTTATATTAACAGCTACTGACGCGAACCACTAAAAAAAGACACAGTGCAAAAGTGTTGTTTCGCCACAAGGAGCTTAGAGAAGCTTCGAAGTAGGGCGAAGTGAAAGGACTCGCTCTCTGTGACAAAGGATTAAGAAAAAGAAGAGGATGAGCGGTGCCTGGGTATTTTCTAGCCTCAGCTCAAACATTTAAATGCCCTTTTTTCAATATAAGTGTTCCAGACAGCGGCGGTTTTCACATCACATGTGTCTTTAAGGATGTCAAACACGATGCATGAACGAAACAGGAATCTGCAGTACCTGATGTAAATGAACTGCACAATTTGTACGATTAATGCAGTGCAGATTAGGGTTAGAATTAGGGTCAGAGCAGCATAATCAAAACCTGCCATCAGCATTGTGTTTTACACTGTGGTAACTACAGCAGCTGTCAAAACTGAACTGCTTTGGACCTTCAGCTCCTGTTATCAGCTGCGCCACTCCTCAGTCAAACTCGCTTGCTTTCTGCCTTTAGTCTGATTTGAATACCTAACTAGTATTCAAACTCCCACCATGGGAAAATTTGCCTAGCACAGAAAGTCCTGTTTGCTTCAGTGTCCCAACACTGCACTTTGATTCCCTATCTCCCACTCCTCTTCCCCCTCACTGACAGAAGCATCCACACTCGACAAAACACCAAAGAGCTGGAGCATCTCCCCACGCTTGCAGACAAACATGCAAATGCAGAATCTAGCCTTACATGCTGCTCTTCTTGCGGGAAGAGCTGACAGATCCCTTCCTGTGCTGGCTGAGGGAGCCCCCCATGGCAACAGCAGCGTCTGTGTTTGTTACAGGTACGTCCCAAATGTCCTCTTCCACTTCCGAGTTTCACCTCTGTGTCTCCTCCTGACAGTCTGGCTCAGCTTCAGAGCAGCACAACACACCGCTCCTCATGACTGACTAGTTATTATTTAACCAAGCGGCCTCTCCTCTTTCTTCTTTCACAGCCTCTGTTGATGCTCTACAGAGTATCATCAGCACTACACGTGAATGGTGACAGTCCCGCCTCCTCGCTCTACCTCCTAAGCTCCATCGTCTTCCTCTCTCTCTCCTTCAATACACACCAGAGACGGATAGCACTGCCCCTTGGAGAAAGACACAGAAGTTAAATGTGTGTGGTGGGGGGAAATTAGGAACAAGCCCCAAGAGCTGGACAGGAGGCAGATACAGTGTGTGTGCCAGTGTGTCACGGTGGTATTTGGAGGACTTGACAGAATAGTTTAAGACAGAGAGAGCCTCTTCTATTGTTCGTGGGCTGAGTAACAGATCTGACATCCAGGGGGAGGGAAAGAGTTGGCGGCATAAAACACAGCTCCACTTGTTGTACCACATTCCCGCTACCTGCTGTGACCCAAAACCCCCCCAAAGAGAGATTTAACATGACAACAAACATGCCCTTTCACTGTAAGGGAGTTCCTTTTGTTTGTACAGTTTATTTCTTATGATGATTGGTTAGAATTTGACCTCTTAACCCTTAATCAGCCTCTAAGTTTACTTCAGAATCAGGCCATACAGTGTGATTAACATGACAAGAGGCTTAATTAAGGCTGATAAAGACTAAACACTGGTATGAAAATAAAAAAAAGCTATTGTTTAACCATTAATTTGAAGGAAAGAGCTTATAGGGTTGGTCCAATCCTCTGGCTGAGTCACAGTGCAGCAGAGACGCTTAATGAATAAATAAAGAATTTATAGCTCTTGATTCAAGCCAGTCTGACCACGTCTGTCTCTAATGATTAAATGAAGAATGGTTTTAAACCTCAGCGTTGCAGGGTCAGTCACTGGAGACACCCAAAAGCTTTAGCGAATAACTTCCTCCCACTGAAGTGAATCACACGAGGTCCCAGCTTCTGAATGACACATATTTCTCTACTCAACAGGCAGAAATGCACCGAAAATATAAAAGAACAATTTACCAGCTATTATTGCATGCATGAACACTTTTGTGCTCTCTCAGTTTGAGAGCTACTTCTTATCGTTTTTTTGTTGTTGTTGTTGTTTTTTATCGTTTGACCTGCAACACGCAAAACACGAGTATTAAAACGAAGGCAAACACTTCGGATCAAAAGCTTTAAGTCTAACCGTAAAAACAAGTTTAAGACTTAGACTTGCCTCATTGCTTTTGCCCAAATCTGCAGGTCAACTCAACCGCTGCGACTGATGGTGTGTTGATCATTTAACTGCGCATGCCCGAGTGATTTGCTATAGTAACGACAATGAGATTGTACATCTGAAAATTTTGAGCCACGTACTTCGTGTGCAGTTTACTTTGTTTGGATGCTCTTACTTAATTTTAAAAAATCACCTCGTCTTTGTTTGAAGGATTTATTACTTACAAATTTGAATTGACTGAGAAAGTTTTTTGTTGTGTTGCCTCTAATGAATTTAAATAAATATATAGAGGTTTTTTTTTTGGTTTTTTTTTTAAACCTTGTAAAATTACCAAAAATAAACAAAACATATACAGAAAAATTGTCATGGAAACCTGCCTGATGAGGCTGTGTTACATGTTTTTTTCTATGGCTGTAGAAAACATGGAGGACACAGTCATTGGTCTGAACAATGAGGTGACTGCTGAATGTCACGGTTGATGCGAATAAGCCACCAAAGGCAGATTGCAATGTAAACGCTGTCTCCAGGTGTGAAAACAGGAGTGATATAGTGACATCTCCTGCTTTCAGGCCTACAGCTATCAGGCTTGTGATGTTCTCCTTTATCTTATAGATATAGACAGAAATAATTTTTTGGAGAGGCACAAAATATTTGAGTGGCACCTTAATTGATGCAGAACAGCTGATTGTTCTGTAAATAGTTTAAAATTGATATATATTAAAAAAAAACAACTCCCGGCTTGGCTGCATTTTTACACAGCTGCATATAACTTTGTTGTTTGCAAAACTTGGGCATAGGTTTTTAAAATGTAAAACTTATAAATTTCGAGTTCTAAAAATGTTTCGTTAATATTTGCGGTAGAGGTAAAGTAGCCAAAAACGGCCAATTACACCCTGAACCCCAGAGGGTTAAACGTTTTTTTTAAAGGAACACAGTAGTTACTTTTCCTAGTAATTAGTTACTTTTTTTTAAATAATATTGTAACTCAGTTACCAACACAATTACTTTTTTGAAGAAATGGATATGGAAAAGACAAACAGATAAGAACGTTTCTGCATACTGCAAATAAAAAAAAACAAGAAATTGTCAAGGCAAAGAATAGGATATTTTTCAACGGCCAAGTCACTCACCTGATCTCTACACAACAGAGGAGCTTTACAGTTACTGAGGGCAAAACTGAAACCATAGAGACCAACAAACAAGCAGCAACTGAAGGTGGCTGCAGTGAAGGGCTAGTGGAGTGATGGATTCTAGACGTAAACCCACAAAAGCTATTTATTTATTTCAAATTCAAATCAAACATGCTTTAATAAAAGCACCAAAAATAGCACAATGCATTTGCAATATTTTATTATGGCACACAAAACATGTAACCACATTTACAGGGTATCAGAAAGGAACATTTTTTTTATTTGGTATATAACAGTATAAAGTGCCCACAACAATGGTTATGGTTTTGGAGAAGACTCGAGGAATATTAAGTCCTGTTTTCTACTGTTTATCATGGCTGTGGTTTATAAAGTGAAATTTACAGACAATCATTAGATTTAACAGAACATCGTCGTGGTTATGGTGTGTTTAGTGCATTTCTAAAAGAAGAAAAAGAACCAGCTGAGCAGGTTACTCATTATTTGTGCAAATGTTACATGCAGAGAGCTGTGCTACCCTGAAAATGATAACAAAGGAGTCTTACAAAGGTAAATTACTCTAACACACAAAGTTTCTAACTTGTTAGTTGACATTGTGTTGCTTGATATGCAAATTTATCTTACTTTTAACACTGATATTTCCCAACAAATATATTTTTCTATATAAAATAAATACATATGAAATATCTTTTTATACATGTTGTAGTTGAAATTAAATTCTTATGAATTTTACAACAAAATTATTTTGCTGTGTGCATAATATTCATTAACATTTTAGGGCATAAGAATTAAAACAGGATCAGAATATGTTGCAAAATTCTGTGCAATTATAACAAAGAAGTGCATGCAGTGCAAACAGAAAATGTGATTTACAACACTTAGATACAAAGGAGGAGATAAGCAAAAGATGAGGATTTGACCCGTGGATAACGCCAAAGTTACAACTGCCTGAAGACTGTAGTCTGCACCAGAATCAACTATGTGTTAGGACAGACGATGTATTGCTGTGCCAAATGCAAAGAAACAACAAAGAAGAAAGTGGTAAAGAGGAAATGGCACAAATCTGAGGGAGAGTGGGTGAATGTGACCTTTCCATTAGTTCACGCAATCTTAAAACATAGAATACCAACCCACACTTAGAGTGGATACAAAAAGACACCTGCATTTCCAAACGTCACCATGGTTCCTTCATACAGATACATGTGTTAGACACAAACATTACTTACATTAACAAAGGTATGTTTGTGAAATATCAGGAGTGACACCAACATTACCAAAACACTGCATAGATGTATGGGAAAGCAGCTTTGGGTTTCAAGTGTCTCTGATGTGGGCAGAGAGAATAGAGCTGCCAGGAAAAATGTAACAGACAAAACATAAACTTCCATTTTCCCGTTTATAAAGCAAAAATCCTATTAAGTCAAACAAAACAACTTTACATGTGTGATTGCAGACTGTGCAGAGTTGAGAAATCTATAAAATTTTTACAGAATATAAATAAATATAAAAGAATATATTTACTATTTTGATTTTATGAATGAAATCTTAAATATGTTTTTGTTGAGAAGTATAGAGAGGTGCCATCTGAAAATGAGTTCTAGTTTGACATGCGATGACAGACAAGTACAAAGGTACTTTTCTGGTAGTTGTAAGCATGATATTTTACTGTCAAAGTGCAACTCGAAGTAAAAGATGAATAAGTAAAGAATGATTAAAAATAGTGCAACCAGAAGCACGACGGTGCTTCCTGTAGTGGCAAGAAGCAGCTGCCTCTTAAATTAAGGTTAACCAACATATGCGAACCTAGATCACCTGACTGGAGTCAAACTGTCACTACTGAAGGGTTTGAATAGATTCTCGCAGGCAGTAAGGCATTCTAGAAAAATAATGTGCAGACTCTGGCTTTATTAGGTTTCCTTCATTTTCTTAAAATCAGGCAAACATTTCTTCATTGATACAGCTTTCCTACTGTTGTGGCTGTTCTATGGTTACACCCAGGTTGTCGTAAATCTCCTTCAGCAGCAAGAGAGCTGTATCCTCCGATTCCCTAACAAGCAGAAAGACAAACCTTTTATTTGAAGTAAAAACATTTTTAATCATTCACATAAATCCTGCACAAATATAAAAAAAAAATCACCAGTAACACAGATGAGACTGGATGGCAAACAGGTACTCGTTGAAGCTCTCAATGGGTTTCTCCTGAAGGACATAGTCGATGCGTCGTCCTCCATTTAACATCCCCATTTTAATCTCGCGGTGCTCTCCTTCTTCCACTGATGCTGAGGACTCTGCCTCGTCACATCCTCCTGAAAGGGCAGAAGTCATTACAGATGAGGCTGCACGCACCGAAACGATGACAAAACCCAACAGAGGCTCGCTGCTTTTATTTACCCTAATAACAGATAACTAAGTGAGAGCAAAGAAGGAAGCATGTGCTGTTTGCAGTTAGCAACACCAAAACTAAATTTACAGAGTAATGCAAGGTAAATGCAAACAGTGCATATGAATCCACCTCTGCAAACACTACCAACATTGCTCTGAGAAATCTCCTCTAAACATCAATCAGTATATACTACCATAATAGATCCTGTCGGATGGGGTGGGGGCATTAGTTGATACACATTTTAGGCCAAAAAACAAAAAACAAAAACAGGTTTGTCAATAGTTAATATGACATTTTAGTTGATTAGGCAATTCATGAGTAAATGTCAGTAAGTTGGGGTAGTTTTGACTGATGTGCTTGTTAGCTTGTCCTCACACACATGAGTCATGATCCCTCAAGGATCCCCACAAAATCCCAATGCACTTCTGATGAACCTATTGCTGCTGGCTGTCAGTTTCTCAATCTGTCTTTGCATGTACTGGCTTGTAATCCTGACATTAAAACACAAACTCTTAAATAACATTTCATTAGAATAGGGTTGTAAATGAACAGCTGTGAGTCCTAAGATAAAAAACAAAAAACTGTATCCTGTCACTTAATTGCAGGACATGCAATCATATGTAGCTACCGTACAAGAGGTCTACAGATTAATTTCCTACCTGCCCCCTCTAGCTAATTTCTCAGGTAATTAAAAAAAAGAAAGAAAAGAAAACTTGACTACTAAAACTGCTAGTGCTGCTTGTTCAGTCCACTGCTTTAGTTACAGGCTATGTTAGGCTTATGATACTGAGGATCCAACAGCTAGAACTAAAAGGAAGAGCAGGATGCAGAAACCTAACAGAGCCTGAGTCAGTAATGAGCTACAGTAAAATACATCACATTCACTGTTTGTATATGAGCAAATATGCCAATGTAAACCTTTGTAAAAACAATTAATTCTGCCTCTTTTTATGAATAATGAAAACATGTTAGTTTTCTAGGTTAACATGAGTAATTTTAGACGTATACATACCCTTAGAGCTTTCTAAGAGAGGACTAAAAGGTCATTAAACCAATTTTACAGCAGCTATAAATTATAACGAGTTAATTACTTGTTCAGTTATCAACCCCACACATGACTATGCTAGCTTACCTCGAAAGTAATGACTATGAATGGCACTGGACCACGCCAGTATTTTAGTCCAAAAATTAGCCCCTTTGTCTTCCCTCTTAGTAGAAGCAGTGACTGCCGCTGAGGTTGAGGTTCATAGTAAAGTAGTAAAGGATGAGGGAAGCAGGAGAGAACACCAGATAGAGCAGAACAGAGGAGGGCAACATGCAGAGAGGGGTGAGAGGAGTATGAGGAGATTGGGTTAGACACACATGTGTACATTCCCTCACACACACACGACACCCACAAATAAAGCAAATTAACACGCTTTATTTACCCTGCGTCTCCTCAAGGGTTCTCTCTGCTGTAGTTTCTCCTCCTTCCCCCGGAGGCAGCGCAGCAACTGGCAGTCTGGCAAAGGACTGCCACGCAGTCCGTAATGATCCCAGAACATTGTTCTTCAAATCCATGCTCATTCGGGTCAAGCTGTCCTTTAGTTCTACAAAACAAAGAGAAACGGAAATAAACTCCTATAATAGTACAGCTTATTACAGTAAAGAGAAATAATCTTACCCAGGTGCATCCTCTTGCGCCCTTTATGGTGAGGGATTAGCATGGGCTCCAGGTCCACCTCGGAAACAATCATGGGCTCTATCCGATAGGCAACAGGATCATACTAAACACAGATAAAAGACATAAAAGATGACCCTTTTTATCGTGTCAGTAGAGAAAGACTCCAGCAGGTGCTTGTTTTTATACCAACTATTTCTTTGGCAAATCTTTTAATCTTGAATGCAATAACTAAATAAAGGTGTAGTAAAGTACACTGAAGCTGTCTACTTTAATCCAATTACATTAATCTAATATTGTTCACATCCTTCATTTCCTTTTTCTTTTTTCTCTTTTTTAAGTCATACTGGCAGATGAAGTCCTTTTAAGAGATGCAGAAACGGAGTGGGCACATGAGTTAAGTAAGGAATTACTCACTGGGTGGTAGATGTTGTAAAAGCTCTTGCAGGTGGGGAAAGTGTAGTTTGGATCGATGCGTTTAAGCCCACGTACAGTCAGAAACATACCAATTGGAGAACCAAATGCAAAAAACGTCTGAGGGTGAAATTCGAGCTGCGGGTAATCAATGGATACCTGTCGAAAAATGGTGGGGTTAATTTGTTACAGCGTGTTCTGATTCAAACAGATTTTGTTGTAGGACACACACGCACAAACACACACACTGAGGTAGATAGAAATAAGACATTTCTACTTTGGTTAGCAGTGCCATCTGAAAATATTACAACATCCAAGGAGTACACCAGCAGGTGAGAAGGAGGCCAGGGCTACTCATGCAGGACTGACTCATGTGTGTGAGGACAGACAGACAATGGCACTGGGATGTACCTTTCAATGGGACAATCACGGTACCCTAATAATGGCACAATGTGACTTAGCCATAAAAGTTCTCTTTAGCTTAGATCTGCTGTAGTTTTGCTCCCTTGAGAGCCCCCTGTTCTGACTGAAGTATATATGAACAGAAACTCCAGACACAGTGGGGTCAAAGAAAGCAAAGGACAAAGCCGAAGAGTATGTGGACACCATGTGAGACACACCTGTCCCTTGGCTATGCCTCCATTGGTCTGTCCAGGTAAGCGGGCGGAAGGGAGGAGAGAAGCAGGAAGGTGATGCATCAAAGCTTCACCCTCCGAGCAAAAATAATGATGGTATATTTGTCTGCGTGTGTTGTACCTGTCCAATGCCCACATCGAAGTACTCATAGTCCACAGCACTAGTGATAGACTGCGGTCTGTGCAACTGGAAATGCTGAGGTGGTAATCCTGAAGACTCGTTACTATCCTGATGGCTTGTCCCTTCAGGTGGAAGTTGTGACCCTTGTGCCTGACACACTGCTCCTGTCCTGCAGTCCTGTTTTGAATAAAAAATATAAAACATTACCAGCAGGTTTTCCAAACATGGTTTAAGCCTAATCACAAACTTCAAAACAAAAAAAAACAAAAACGTGTGTTGTTACAGGTGCAGCAGTTGGTGATCCGTAGTGTTTCACTAATGTGTTTTGTTATTTTATTTTTCTCTTTTCTATCTGTTTCTCTTTTTTTACCCTTCTCTTCTTTATCCCGTCTACCCTTCCCGGTCTGTCAGCTCTGGCATAAATTACACACGTAAATGTGAATAATAATATAAATAAATAAACAAACAAACAAAGAAAAGAAAGAGACTGACAAGAAGAATATTGTTAGCAGATATTGATTCTGCATGTTATTGCTCCTGGAAAGGTTAAAAAATTAAAAAGTAAATTAGCATCATCGTGTAAATCACTAATATTCACCAATATTTTCCAATTTCATTTCATTCAAGTCCAAATTTTAAAAATAAAATAAATTAAAAATTTAAAAAAAGAAGAAGAAAAATGAGCCAGACCTCTGGAAGCCATTTCCTTCTGACATAATTCAGGATCTTCTTCCTAGGTCCAAGAGGAATTCCCAAATCTTTAAGATCACTGTCATGGCAAAGAGCCTAAAAAAAGACAAGATCAATGGCTTTTTAAGTCAGATCAAACTCCTCTCTGGGCGTTATTATGTGAACAGTATACAATATGTATTGCATAGACAGAACCTTCAGTTCCCTCAGTGTGTATATTCATTATGTGTTACCAGTGATTCGAGATCCAGGTTTTCATTCTGCAGGACATCCAGGTATTGCTGTAGGCCCAGTCTGCTCAGAGTCTGCTCTAGTGTGTTGCAGCTCAGACGATACGGCTCGCCAGAGATCTTAAATAGAAGAGAAAACAGAACTGAAAAAGCTATGGAGATATATGCAATCTTTCCTAATCAGTAAGGTTTCATTATTCTTTGCTGTGAATGTCATGTCGTACCCCCTCTTTAGCCTGTGATTCATCCCTCTGATTGGTTAGGAGATCAAACAGGATCAGTGAACCTGCAGAATAAGAGGCAAAGCAGAAAAGTTAAAACTCTGCATTTTAGGTCCCACTTCTTTGTTATTGTGTGAGTTTCTGTTTTTGTCCATCTCTTACCCAGGCTATGGCCTACTACTGAAACTGTCCCGCTGAACTCTGGGTGTCTCTGCTTAAAGAGGACGTGTAGCCTGTTGAACTCGGAGGCCACTGTGTCCACTATGGTCTGGCAGTAAGTGGGGCTGTTATAGAAAAATAAGTCCAGCAGTGTGTCATTGGTGAAATGTCTCAGCCTGCTGATGCTGGGGAGAGTGATCCTCTGGATGTCCCTGGGAAGTGGGGAGGACAAGAGAAATCAGAAAACAAGAGAAGCGTCTGATGGTCATGAGCGGGACTGCAACAGAGAAATCCTGTTTTGACACCAAATTTCTGTTCATACTTACTCATCGACACCAGTGGCATCTCCGTGTAGAGCACTGTGCCAGTTGACTGGAAGGAACTCGACCCGGCCCACCTGACCTTCCTGCTGAGCTCGCTTATAATGAGAGGCCAGGAGGGATAGGGAAACACTCCTGAAGTCATTCACTGGAAAGAGATTAAAAGAGGTCATAAACACACATGGAAACATTCATATATACATATAAACAAAGAAACTTACCACACTGTATGATGGATCGGAAACGCAAGTCACACGCAGGGCCAATGCCATGCACCATGAAGACAACATGGTCCACCTTTTCTGGTTCACCTGCAAACACACGTACAAATATGATGAGCCTAAATTGCTAACTGTGCAGGGATACTTTATGAAACTGGTGTAGAGTAGATTCCAGCACATTATCATACATACCGTCAGGTATTTCTACAGAGATGTTGTCCACTCCCCTTTTGACAGTTCTTGGCCGGGTATGTTCTGTGGGGGAGGACACCCAGTCATCCTGCAATCCTAGTGGCTGATACTGCATTATCAACTGAGAGAGAAACAGTGGGTAGAGACTTATATGGGTGAAAAATAATTTAAATTATGTCTTTTTTTTAATCAATTTTTTTACAGATAAACAAACAAAAAACAAGTGAAAGCTCTACAGAGATGCTGATACACTAATAGATAAAGCAAGAGAGGCTGTGCTATAATAATGGTGACCCAAAACGATACACTTGCACAATAGTTTGGTGAAATACAACAATGATTAATATATGAACAAATGTCATCCATGTCATTTGGTTCCAGTCAAAAAATGTGTCAATTGTCCATTTCATCTACTTTTAAACAAATGATAATTTACCCCAAAAAGTTCTAATGGCCTCTCCTATTAGTGGCGTAAAAGTAAAGTCCTTCTATGAATATATAATGTGCAAGTTTTTCTTTTATTCACATCTCTGAGATCTGTAATTTTCACATGGAAAGGGGAGCAGTGTGTCAATCAAGGATCTCATCTCTGACCCACATCACTATTACAGCTTTCCTTGCAAACATGAAAAAAAAAAAAAGCTGAATCGCATCTTTCTTTTCTTCAGAAGAGGCAGAGACCTTCCAAAGCAGGCATAGATCTACTGAAACTTGTTGACCTATTGCTGCATTAACACTTGAACATAGTGTTGCCCAGCACATTTGATTGCAATGCAACCTGGTGTTACACGAGGCTCACAATCTGGAGTGGTTCCTGTTCTGTACTTACTATAGATGAACAGATAAATGCAGATATGTGGCAAAATATTATACTTTAACTTTTTATGCCTGCTCCAAACTGCCATGAAAGTTTACCCAGGCTCAAAGTAAACTTATCAGAATAGCGTCTGGACATCTGAAATCTAAAAAAACAAAAAAAAAACAACATTTCTAACGGTTCTGAGTCATCTGAGCTAATATTTTTACACTCAAAGTGTATGATCTCTAAATATTTGTATAAGATTTAATGAATTAAACTGAACTGTCAGTGACTCAAATGTCTTAAGTCTTCCATTCTCAAAGAGATTAAAGAGGCTAACAGCACCCACTGTTTGCCAAAATGTAAAATTTGAGGGTGAGTGCTATTAAAAAATTCTGTGAGTTCTCTCCAAGCTCACATCACATTAGTGATAAGAGGATTGTTTCTGGCAATGGGTTTGTTTGTTTGTTTGTTTTTATTTTTACATAGAAGGTTCACTGTAGAGAAAATGTCAAATTTCTTATTATCTAAATAAGGTCTGTTTCCTTGTTATTGTTTTTTTTTTTTAATACAATAAATGTAGTTTGCTTTCATTTTGTTTTGAATTCAGTAAAATAAAAAACATTTTAAGTATGCAAATAGTTATTCGAGTGGCAGTCTCATGAACAGGATTATTCTTTGATATTTTAACAGGAGGCTTTACCTTCGGATTGTGTAAGATGACAGTCTCTCCGGTGGGAAAATCCAATTTTTTCTTCCATTCATCTGAAGTCACTGCTTTCCTATAGGCTTCCTGCAACGTATTCATAGATTAAAAGTGTTACTTAAAAACAGACAAAGTTGAAACAACTATATAGTTAGAAAGTAGTCAGCTATAGGGAAGAAAGGAGTGCTGGTAAAAGTATTCTTTGTGTTTGACTACCTCCAGATCCTTGCTGAAATCTTCAGGATAAGGCATGAACCTGGTGTCTTTATCTCCTTTGTAAAACCAGGTGCATCTGCGGACCTCAGAGGGAGCTTGTTCCCAATACACAGCGTAACGCTTCCTTTCCTTGACATGTACATCGTATCGCTGTCCTTCCACAGCTACCAGCGCATCCCCCTCCCCCTCATCGCTGACTGCGAGGTAAACACATACAAAACAGATGAACAAAGAAAGCACTCTGGTGCTCGAATTACAGTGTATGCTATTTTTACAGGAGTAAAGACGTTACTTTACAAGTTAAATTTGATCACCTGACGTTTTACTTTGCAGCAATTACTGGTCACTTGTCAGTGAACAATAGGCATATTCTTCTGAAATAATATTTAACGATGTACCTGCTGTTAAAAACACTGCCCCAGTCATTAGTTTACTGAAGACTCATACTCGTTTACTCTTCAACTTAACCTTTATTAACAACATTTTGTACAACACTATTCATACTTTCATTGCTGTTGTCACACACACAACATCAGTATTAATAATAATAATAATAAAACTACATGTTCCCACCTAAAGACAGATTTGTAATACTCCTCTTTGGTGCTTAAATATTGTGAAATTGTCTCCATCTACTAATAAATACATCTTTCTTAAGCCTTGAGGAGTAAGTTATTTGTTCAAAGATTCATAGTTTTAAAATTACATTCTTATACTGCCGTTTTATTATTGCTTTTGTTTTCCTTTGGATGAGGATGTTCAAAACGTTAGTGTGTCAGTGGGAGCGAAGACACACCCAAGCCAACTCTGAAACTGAATTTCAGTTAGTTAAATTGTTAGCAGGGAGCATGTCCTAACAGAACAGTCGAATGGCCTACTGGGCATTTAGCCAGGGATAGCAGCACTGTTTTGAAAGTTTATCTTTCCATCAGTCGCTCCAGGAAAACTCACTGCAACTTTTGTAATAATGACACAGGGATTATGAAGTTTTCCTGAATACAATAAAATCTGTTTTCATAAAAATCCTATTTTTTAACCAGTTTTTCAAATGGGATTTTCTTTGTTTGTTTCCAATATAGAACATATTTTTATGACCTTTGCCAAGCAAACTGACAAAAACAAATTGATACCCTTCAACCACACCCTACCCTTAATGAAGGCCCAGAAAAATGCCGGCTGATATAACCCCTGACTATCCATTTATAATAATATAAATACACATTATCTTTTATAATGTACAAGTAAAATTCAGTCTTACTGTTCAGGAAGGCATTCTCTAGTTTCTCAGAGTCTTCTCTGCTGAAAGGAAGCCAGGAGGCATTGTCATCAGCACGTCGACAGAAAAACCAGTGAGGCTGCACTTCTTGGTAAGGAGCATGAGCAGACTCCATGTCAAGCAACTCGAAAGAGGACGCTGAAGAAGGAGAAGCTCCGTCCACCACAGGAGAAGCCTGAAGGAAAATTATGGCAACATGATCAAAATCTGAAATCAGTATTTCTTCCTGTGCTTACTCTCTTTGGAACAGTAAATTCATAAGTCCAAACCAGGCTGTGCCTTTCTATAAAATTCTATGAAGCACTCCCAAATCATGAGACAGAACAAAGGGGAGTCAGGATAGATAGGATTAGGCCTTCTCTTTGTAAGAAACACAAAGCCCTACTTTATGCTTTTCTTTACAAGCTGCCTCTTGTCTGTTCTTCTCTACACAACTGATAAAAATTTTGCTTGTAAACAATCTACTTCCATTGAAAATTCAGTGTTAACAAACAGTGCTGCCAGCAATAATTTTGGCACTGCTTTGTGTCAAAAAGTGCCTGACACAACACCCGCCCACATTGCACAAAGCAGCCAAAGCATCTGGACAGATTTCTAATTACTGAGAATAAAGTGGAATGTGACCGAAGCACCTTTCCTAGGAATTAAATCTTGATGTTACCTTGCAAGTAAAATATCTCCCTGAGACGTTGTTAGGCAAACAACTAACTGTACAGCACATCTGATGACATGTCATGCAGAAATAAAAAGCAAGAAACCATCAGGAATGTAAATTATGAAACTCCAAAGTCAAGGGCAAAGATTTTCTGACAGTAGCCTGGATGATCACACCATCAATGTTTGCACTTTTGCATTACTTGCTTTACGTAAAACTTTACAATGAGTGAAACCAAAAAAAATAAAAAAAACCACTATTGAATGTCCACCTATTATTATTACACATTACTAAAGTGTCTCTCAAAGTGCAGATTAGTGAAGTTAAAGCCCCAGTCACACAGGTCTAGAGACTGGCCGGTGACTGGGTGGAAAAATCTTAATTTAGATTAATATGGCTTTTATATCTTGATGCATGCTTAATAATCTTGGTAAGAAGATCCCAGAAAGGCTGATGTCTCTCCCACTGAAAACACTGCATCCAGATAAACATAATCACCTTCTGGGACATGACTTTTAAAAATTACTGCCATTATCCTGGTGTCCTTTATTAATTGGCTCTTTAGAGTAGTGGTTTACAAAATCGCCTAACAAGCAAAGATCCCTGGTTCCACTGGGGGTTGCATCAGGAAGGGGATCAAGCATAAAAGTCTCCAAATCTGCTCAAGCATATGCTTCGTGCCATTGGGGGTTTTTTGTTTGTTTGTTTGTTTGTTTTATTGTTTTTTAGATTTAATTATTATTTTTTAAAAAAAGTGGGATGTAGAGTACGAATTGTTTTTGGGCAAGCCTTTAAAAAGTCCGAGCCCCCCTGCCCTAATCATTTCACTACCCACACACTCACAATTTTCTTTTCACCTTTCTGCCAGTGAGTAATTAGAGAACACTAAAGCAATTTTTCAGGGAAGACAGGATTACAAACAATTACGCTTTACATCCTGTTATTGAAACCTACTGAGAACTGATTTCAAACAAAGGCTTGGGAAAAGCCACATCGTTGCTGGTAAACTCTAAATCAACAGCACTTTTTCAAACTCAAATGCACTTTAGTGAGAGCTAATATGTAATTTATGCTACATTTCATGGTATGTATAGTGCCTTCTGTCACTTTCTTGTGAAACAGGTTATGACTGAATTCACATTTGGGTTAGATTTGGGTTACATCTTTAGGTGTAAATACTGGTTATACAATGTACCCTCACCTGATCCTCAGGCGTGCTCCCCGTGGCCACTGTCTTAGTGGAGTTCTCGAGCAGGTCTTGGGAGCTATCGCTTGGGGCAGCCCGAGACAGACCCCCCTCTTCACCTTGACTGACTGACATGAGCTCAATAATCAACTCTTACATGGCAGGAGGCCACAGTCACAGGACATGTAACAACTGAGTTCTGCATAGATGACACAGACAGTCAGTGCCATCCCATACATAACCTGTTACAACGTGTAAAAAAAAACGAGTGAAAATGTTGCATCAGATTGTGGCAGACAGAGCATCACAGGTGGTGAGAAAAGAAGAACCAGCTAAGCTCCGAGGATAAACTGACAGCTGTCTCCTTAGCTGCTGGTCAGCAACGGTTAACAAAATGCAAATACAAACAGCTAAAAGTTCACTCACACAACGGCTATATCATAAATTTTGATGATGTACGTTACAGGGAAACTCTGTACATTATCTTGACTAAAACAATTTAATGTTTACGGTTAACTGCCAAGCTGCAAGCCTTGTATCTTAAATGATGTAAAAACACAATCGCTGAGGCCAAGGGTTGTAACGCTGGTTGAGGTTTATGCTAACTGAGTTACAATGGCCGTACGGGACGCTATTATTACAGTTCTTTTTGTTTCAAAATATTGTTACTTGAAATCACAGCATTAGCAACAGACAGCTGTTAAATTAAACTCACCGACTACTTCACAAAGACCTAATGCCGAGGATTTAAATTGTTTGTTTACTCTCTCTTGTCGTTAGCCTCGGTTAGCCAAGGACAGCCTCCTGAAACTATGCTAGATTGCAGTGACCTCGGAAATATGAAGATTACTGGGTGATGTACTGTGGTACTGTGTACCACAGAATTGGAATAACTACACTAATTTGGATGTTTCCCTGATGCCTGTACTTTCAATGTGTGATCATTAGAAGGCGAAGTACCTAACCATAGCGTCTAGTGTTAGTATTAGTCTTTACAAAATAAAATAAACGCATCTTCATCATAAAAGTATTTTTATATATTTATTATATGTTATTATAAGAACAGCTACATTAAAACCCCAGGAATACCATCCCAAAACATGGACTAATAGAGTTACATTTTCGTAATCAATATTAAATCTACAAGGGGCTCCTGAAGGTAACGTTACGTTGACTTCCCTAACGTGTTACGTGGCGCTTCACTGTGCTGAAAACGGGGTATACCCTACTCTGATATTTGTGCATTTATCCACTTATATACGAGAACGCCAACGTGACGAGTGTCAGATAGCCATCATTCACCATAACCTGTGATATTTCGATCGTGTGGGGATGTCTTATAATATTGCAAATGAGGCAGAAGTGACATTTGTCCAGATGCGTGTTTAACTTCCCTGACTTTCACTTAAGAGATGTTTTATAACACCACCACCGAGCACATTGTAGATGACTAAAAAATAGTTTTATGAGATTGTAGCAGCCGAACCCAGAAATCTTAGTGCGTGTTTGGACTGAAATCTGCACAGGTATGCGTAAAATGTGACTGTAGTAGGTGTACGCTTTTCAACAGTGGTGAGTAACCAAGTCAAACACAGGCACACCCATTTGTGGAAGGGTAGCTTTCTCACGGTTGTATTTTCTGCAGACTCTGGGTTGTCACAAATGAAGAAGCAAAAAGGCTGCTCCCAGCAGCACTCACTTGGCGTTAGATTACAAAACACTGCTTCATTATTCCCTTTTGCTAACATCTGGACATGTGTGGACCAATGCGCTGAGCGAGCTTTTACATAATGCAACATAAAACACTTAGATTCAAAAGCAGATTTTGTTGGACTGGTGTCAAACCAGTCTTTAATTCTCACTTCTACTCCAGGGCTTCTTGAGGGAGGAGTGAGCAGAGACACACCCAGTCCAACAAGCGTGTGAGACAGCCTGAGTAATGAGCCTGTGTGGAGCAATAAGAGGAGGGTGTGGCTTTTTACACAGGGAGAGCAGATAAGCTAAGTTTGCTTTGTAGAGAAGAGCAGGAGTTGAAGTCCTAAACAGTCGTTTTAGCTTCAGTCAGTAGGACTGCGCGTTTCCACTTGCTTTCTCGCGGACTTTTTTTCAGGAGTTTTTTTTAACACGACGTGGTATCAGCTTCCACCGCAGAAGAAGTAAAACACAAGAAAATAGCTCCAGGAAAAACTTCAGCAGGCAGCCATGAAGGACAAAGTGAGGAGAGGAGGAGGAAGAAATCAAGCCAAGGCTGGTAAGAACTAGTCTGTGGGATATGTTTTACGTGTGCGCGCCTCTCTCTTTGGCACTTTCCTCCTTTTTGTGTGTGCGCGTGGGGTGTCTCCTGTAGCAGGCGAATGTGTGGAGGGTGGGAGATTGCAGCACTGTACTGCTGCTCTGAACATGGCCGGTGGTACTTTTTTGCTTTTACCAACTTCCTGACCATTTGAAGCATCGCCTGTTTTTATGGCCCACACGCATACACGTGCTGTGATGCAGCTAAAACCAATAGAAGTATGTACACAGAGGTGTAAGGGGCCATAAAAATGTTCACTTACAACCTTTTTAAGAAATGAAACTCTCCAGACTTTCTTGATTTTTGGCCAAAACAGTTGCCACACTCTTGTTAGGACCTCCTAACTCTCTCCTCCTAACGTGTTGCCACTCCCCTCGCACATAACATTGTGATTGAATTAAGGAGAATGTGCGCTAGCCTGTCACCAATTAAATTACCCCGAGAGCGTTTTTCTTAAAAAAAAA
>VUQR01035601.1:87392-102912 GCA_015108515.1 Hemichromis elongatus
TAAATGCACTTACATGACATGACTTTAAAATTCACATTAACATGATATAAAGGTATCAACTCTATTTCTGTACATCAGCGTCCATGTGTTATAACAAACCATTTGTGAGCTGAAGCACTAGAGGGTAGAAGACCACCAAATAAAAAGGTTAGCTTTATAAAATCTTACCATTCTATATAAAGTTGAATCTGATTGGTTCAAACACGAAATACAACTTATTGTCTTTATATACTTACTTTGGTAATGTAACAGTTTAACCATATGAGAATTTCCATTCATGTGAATATAAATAAAATCTGTGGAGTTGTCAAAGTTACATTTTTGGAACATGCTAAAGCGTGTTTGCTTCTTGGTGGGGTTTGTTTTGTTTTTTTGGACGTCTGTTGACTGTGGATACTATTTGTATTCAAGAAACCATTTTGTGATTTGAGCTTTGTGACATATTACTTAGCTTAAGGCAGCCATCAGAAGATGGGCACACTGTGGCGTTTAAATAATGCCTAGTTCACACTAAAGAGCCAAATAAGTGTCAAATCTCTCAAACAACACTACGAACCTGAATTATAGCCATAAGGCCAGACACATCCATGCTTTCCATGTGAACTGCAGCCTCAGTTTGTTGTTCTTAGCTGACAAGAGTGCTGACTGAAGCTCACCTGCTCTTTTGCATCCTTTGGTTGTATCGTGGCTATTTCAGGACAAGACACAAAATGTTACAGTTCTATTAAAGAATATGTTACAGCTGAATAAAGTCAGACTTTATTAGCAGGATTTGTTATCCTCGTTTCCAACTCCACATTTTTAATTCTTGTACTTTTCTTGAATAGATTGCATGATCCACAGTTCAAAATAATCCTTATTTATTTTATAGTGGGCCTTCATGCAGCCCCTCAATTTGTCACTGTTTGTAAAGAAGCCGTTTTAGCTCCCCTCCATTTTATGCCAGCTTTCTTTTGATTGGCTTCTGCTTAAAAACAGGGTTTGAACAGTAAGTGGGAGGGGCTTCTGTCCCTTACATCTAGAACTGACCATATTAAGCTTCTCTGACGGTCTTAAACAGAGAGTTAGGGCAGTCTGAAGTCTGAGGTTTTAGTTCACTAGAAAACTCTGAAACTTGGTCGATGTTTAATACGAAAATACATCATTGTCACTATATATAATTAAGTATAACGGCTCCATTAAAAAAAAAAACAACTTGTCATTTAAATGACAACAGACAATAAAAAATGTTCCATATTCATCTCCTGTCTCAGCTCTGAGTTTCCTTCAGTATAATTTCCAAATCAGGGCTGTGCTGGTACTGTGGTTCAGGTGACTCTGCCCAGATAGACTGTGGGAATCCGTCAAGGCTGTTGGAAGGAAATGTGATGACTGCTGTGTCATTGAAGACGTCTATCAGATGAGATGGGCACGCGAGCGTTCTCTCCACACTAAAATCCACAGCCTTACTGATGTAGCTGTAGTCTCGCTTGAACTCTTTCTCGATCGTCCTGTTGAAGAAACAGACACATGTCAACTTTATCTCCACCGCTCTTGCTTAATCGTTGACTCCATCGTGCATGTTTCGTGTCATACAAACCTCTCCCTCATCCCACTGAAGCTGTTTCCGATAACTATCATCAGAGGAAGACCCCGTGCACTCCAGTTCTTCCAAAGAAGATTGTTGTAGAGCGCTTTCCCACAATGCATCAGGTAAAAAAAGGTGGGTTTTTCTACCAAATGTTTCCCCTCCTGTACAACATAGACACACAGGATCGCAGATCGTTTGCACAGTCTACTCCCCTAAACAATGTTCTAGTCCCTATGAGTTCATTTTCAATATAAAATGGATAATAAACAATAATATAGTTGAAACTTGGCAGAACTGTAAAGTTTTATGACCTGTATGGCACAGTTCTGTTTAGTATATGCCTATTAACAATGTTTCACTTAATTACCAGGACAAAAAACAACTGACCTCATTTTCTGAGAGTACAGTCAGACCCAGGTCTCTCAGAACATCTCTCTCTCCAGAAGAGAAGACTGGATCATAGACAGAGCAGTCCTTTAGAGGAATCTGAAGAGACATTAACAGGGAGAAACAAACTATGTATGACAAGCAGGGTCTGGTGTGAGTGTTTGTCATCTAAACTGATGATCAAGTCTTCCCTGACCTGCCCTGCTTCCAGCAGAAGGAGCAACATGGCAAGCTGGTAGCGGGCAGACACACAGGAGGCAAACGGACCGAGGCCATAACACACAGATTCCAGCTGCTGGCATGCCCTACGGACCCGCTCTGGCTGGTCCTCAGCGTCCTTGTTCGCTGAAGGTTTTGAGAGAGATGCTGATGCCGCCACCAAGAGCTGCTCTAAAGACAGAACGACAATAACGCACACAGCTGCAAGCCAGATGTTTGGTGGTAACCCCAACTATCAAAGTAAAACTTACCCTTCCAATCATGCCAAAACTCTTCGCATCTTAGTTCAGACCTGCAGAGACGGAATAAAAGCAGAGTTATGGGACTGTGGTGAAGGTGAGACGTCCTAGATGTTGCTGCTGAGCTAGACTTGAATATCATACACGGTGGCTCTGATGCGTTTCACAGTTTCCCCGACGTCCAGCGGCTCCTGGCCGCATGCTGCAGACACCTGAAGAGACTTTGAGCTCTTCGACGCACCTTTTCGTCGCCGAGCCACCTGCCACTCCCCTCCGGTGTCCGCCATTTATGCTAACTTAGCTCCAATACCCCTGCATATCATTAAAAAAAATACTTGTCCAACAATCAAAGGACGAAAAGCATTTCTTTTTTTCTTCAGTAGACTAGTGACCAACATGTGGGAATATTTTGGGTGCAACACGCGTTTCCTCTTCCGACGTTACACCAAATTTGTAGTCCATCAAATAAAATCCTCCTGGTGGTGGTGTTTGGTCAATAAATTACTTTAGAAATAAGGCACAGCTCGGTTAATTTGAAGAAAATCTGACATTTTTTTTAATTTTTTTTTTTTTAATAAAATTTTTTAATTTTTTTTTTTTTTTTTTTTAGGTATTCATGTTCAAACATTGCCTCAAATTATTACAAAATAATATTCCGAAAGTGGTTAGGGACAATTTTTCAAAAAAAAAAAATAACAAATTAATGCATTTTGAAATGTATTTAATAAATTTAATATATGAAGCTCTTTTAAACTAATGGTATGATGTAATATGGATTTCTATTAACCTGGGGAAAAATCTAAATTGAGTTTTATACACCGTGTTCTTTGTTTGTTTTAGCATTATTTACTTCTAAAACCAACATTACTTCGCAAAATTATTGAGATAAACATATCTTTGCCCTTTCTACGCCTACAGTCATTACTAGGAACCAACAAAATTTTTCAAAGGGTGTAAGATTTTGGTGTAACACCATCATACCGGAAGTACTTGTGTTTTCGTGCACTAAACGGAGAGGCGTTAGTGTGGATTACTTCTCATCGTTTTTGAAAGAAGGCATGTCCAATTGATCTACACGCCGACCTTTATATAACTCTTCAGGTGCGTTAGAGAACATGGTGTTTACACTGTTTCTCAACACTCGAGATTTTTACGTATAGCAAGAAAATTATTCTGTAGAGCGTAGCTAACCTTAGCTGTAGCTAGTTATCATTAGCTTACATTGCGTTTTCTCCACAGAGATGGATTTGTTCGGTGTAGATCGTTAATGTCAACGAACGAACCAAATAACTGAGATTATGATGTGTATGTTTAAGACGTGTTTCTATAAAATAAAAGTTTTCTTTAAACTTATACCAGTCTTATTTTTGCCACACTGTTGCTGATCTGGTATCTGCAGCCATAGAGCCTCAAAGTGGACAAGCTGACAGTTAAGGTCAGGTAGGATGTTCTCAGACAACATTGCGGTCTGTAGTTAAAGTAGGGAGCAAGTGAAAGAGAGCCTGGACAAGTGGAGGTATGCTATGGAGAACGGAGAACGTGAGAGAATAAGAGAGAGATGGGTGTAAACGTAACGACGAGGAGGGATAATGGATATGTTTGACATGGAATACAACATATGGAGCTGCCAGGCAGGAGGAAAAGAGAAAGACCACAGAGGAGGTTCATAGATAAAGTGAAGGAGGACATGCAGAGTGTTGGTGTGCTAGAGGAGGATGTTAGTTACAGGTTTAGAGAATCTGCTGTGGCGACGTCTAAAGAGAGCAGCTGGGGGAGGAAAAATCTTATAGCGCGAAAATATTATAATGTTTTATTATAATGTATTAGATTTTCTTTTCCTTGTGCTCTGAGCTAGAACTCATGGCTTTCAACAGTAGATTGAGTTTGGCTGCCATGGAGATGGATGTATTTTAATATTCTGATCCCACGTCAAACATCTTTACCTAAACCTTTAAACGAGAGAAGTTTTTCCATTTCTTTAAACCAACTGTGACTTTCTTAATTTTGATCTTCAGAGATGTCCATGTCACACCTATATGGGCGGAGAGATGAGGAGGAGGAGGGTGTGGAGGTTGAGAGCTTTGAGGTGACAGACTGGGACCTGGCCAACGAGTTCAACCCAGACCGCCACAGACACAGGCAGACCAAGGAACAAGCCACTTACGGCATCTGGGCTGACAGGGATTCAGACGAAGATGAGAGGCCTAGCTTTGGTGGCAAAAGGTGAGGCATGGGGGTTGTTTTTGCGGCTGCCCACAGTATTAAAGTCGGCCATTAGTAGGAGATTGAGTTTGCTGTCTGTGTTTTTATTGCTAGGTCTAAAGATTACACTGCCCCAGTGAACTTTGTGAGTGCTGGATTGCGAAAGACAGCAGCAGAGGAGAAACAGCTAAAAGGGGAAGGAGGCTCTGATGACTCTGATGATGATGGTCCTGCAGGTCCTCCTCCTTCTCGTGCACCCAAAAAACTCCAAATGGTAAATTTCGTTATGTGTGATTTGTTTGTGTACATATTGCACATAAATGTCACAAATAAGTTCATAGGAACAATTATATGCTGAATTCTTTTGCTAGGGTAATTTCCGTGGGAATCAGTCACAGAGGTTTGCAGGTGGCATACAGTCTGGACAAGGCATTGGCAGCTGGGAGAAGCACACTAGGGGAATTGGGCAGAAACTACTGCAGAAAATGGGCTACCAACCAGGGAAAGGCCTGGGAAAGAACGCTCAAGGTAGGAAAGGATTAAGAGACTACATTATTGAACTATTTAAGAGTATTGTGCATATTTCAGAGCTGATCTGCTTTGTTTTTCCACACTATCATTGCTGCAGGTATCGTAAACCCTATTGAAGCAAAGGTTCGTAAGGGAAAGGGGGCAGTCGGAGCCTATGGAAATGAGCGAACCCAGCAGTCTCTCCAAGATTTTCCTGTGGTGGACTCTGATGAAGAGGAGGAAAAGGTAGAGTGTGGACTAAAATGGCCTTTTCCTTTTTCTACATATAAGCAGGCATTGTATTGGACAATCATTTTTTTCACATTAATCTAAATTCTTGCTGATGTAGGAGTTTCAGAAGGAGCTGGGCCAGTGGCGTAAGGATCCTGCAGGGTTGGGAGGAAAGAAGAAACCGAAGTACTCCTACAGAACTGCAGATGAACTCAGAGCTAAAGGCAAAGTGGCTGGGCGGGCCACAGCGGCATCTGCTGGGGAGCTGGCACAGGTCAAGGTATTCATGCTTTTTTGGTCCTTTCGTAGAGGTGCGTTATAAGGGCATTGTGGCATGGTTGTAGTTTTACAACAAACTTTAGCAGCTAAAGTTAAATGTAGTCAGTTATGGACTCTATGGGTAAAGTTGTAAACACATGCATTCTACAATTATTGTTTGTTTGTTTTTTTTAACCTTTTTTCACACCATGGTGCCTAGGTGATCGACATGACTGGAAGAGAGCAGAAGGTCTACTACAGTTACAGTCAGATTTCCAACAAGCACAGCGTTCCTGATGAAGGTCCACCAAGCATGTCTACACGGGATCAGAAGGGATCAAGCTTTGCGCTCCCTGAGCTTGAACATAACCTTCAGCTGTTGATAGACCTTACAGAACAGGACATATTACAGGTATGAGGATAGCAAAATTGTTTTTCCAAATATATATGGCTACAACTAAGATAATGCCTCCTTTTTGGATCAGCAAATTGGGGCTTCTTTTATAATTTAGCAGATTTTTTATTTTAATTTTTTAATCTCTTTTTTTTTCATATAACCCCTCTGTAGTCTGCCAGACGTCTGCAGCATGAAAAAGACGTTGTTGTTTCTCTGAGCCACGAGTCGAGAGCGTTGCAGAACAGACTGGATACGGAGCAAGATGCCATCCAGAGAATGGAAGCTGTGCTGGGATTAGTGGAGCGGTTTCCATCTGGGGAGACACCACCAGGAGAGGGTCCCACTCTGCAGGTGCATATAAAAAGAGAATAGACTGACCACCTACACCAATTTAGAATTTTGTATTAGGTGTAATGTTTCAAAGCAGTCTGCTGTCAAAACATCTTTGAAAAAATGGGAGAAGAGAACAACATAAAAACATGTGCAAAAATTTAGATACAGAGATAAAGCGAGAGCAAGGTGGAAACTGAGTGCTCGCTCAGTTTTCATATAATCATTTTGGTAATTTTGGGTTCTCTTTGTTCAGGAGTGTGCTCGCATCTTTGAGACCTTGCAAACAGATTATTATGAAGAATACAAGATGATGGGATTAGCAGACCTTGCTGTAGCTGTTGTTCATCCGTTACTCAAAGAGAAACTTCATTTCTGGGACCCGCTGAAGGTATGCTTTTACAAGTATGTCTTTTAAGATAACTGCATCCTTTTTACATGTTAATAATTCGTACATTTTAATTATTATTATTTCAGGACAGCTCTTACTGTCTGGAAGATATTGGTCAGTGGAGAGCAATCCTTGAATCTCGGGATATGCACTCCAGTGGCCCAGATTCAAATATGGATCCTTATCACAGGTAAATTTGAACACACAAACAAATATTAGGTTGTGCTTTGTGTATTTATGTGAATAAATGTTGGTTATATGTGATCCAGCCTATTTTCTAACTACATGTGTCTGTAAAATGTGTGTGGTCTTTGTGTTTCAGGCTCTTATGGGAAGTGTGGATCCCAGTGATGCGGACTTGTGTGTCAGGCTGGCAGCCTCGTATGGTCGGGCCGATGGTGGACTGTAGTGAAGTGTGGGCTCCTCTTCTGCCCCTGTGGATCCTGGATCACCTGTTGGAGCAGCTGATCTTACCCCGATTACAACGGGAGGCAAGCCACACTCTCATAAAGAGAAACATTTTTGATTCTCTCCTATTATTTATGAGTGAAAAACTGTTTACTGTGTGCTGTAGTGACTTTATCTAAGGCTGTTTTGTCACGTGTAAACCTCTCACTTTGTTCCCTGTTTGACAGGTAGATAACTGGAACCCTTTAACTGACACGGTGCCTATCCACTCCTGGATCCACCCTTGGCTGCCTCTGCTCCATTCACGTCTAGAGCCTCTTTATCCGCCAATTAGGAGCAAACTGTCCAGTGCTTTGCAGCGCTGGCATCCCAGCGACGCCTCAGCTCGCCTCATCCTACAGCCGTGGAAAGATGTATTCACACCAGGTGCATGGGAGGCCTTCATGGTGAAAAACATCATCCCTAAACTAGGTATGTCTCTTTCTGTGAAGGCTGTGTGCCGGGAGGAAAATCCAAGGAGATGAGCCAACCTCTTATTAAAGTCAAGCCTAGGCTCATTAATTAAGTTTAGGCACAGGTGTAAGAAGTCAGAAGTACAGTTACCTATTATTTGACAAGAGTTGATGTTTTACTTGTGACATTCAAAAGATTTGCATTTATAACATATATACTTAGTTTAGACCTGGTAAATATGAAAACTGAACTATAGCTATAAATTGACAGGAAACTGCACCAGTGTGCCAAAGACATGAATGGAAATGAACCCCTTCAGGTTTCCTTTCTCAAATAGCCCCACTGTTATCTCTTCATGCGACTGCTCATCTTTCTCTCTGCAGCTTTGTGTCTGGAAGAGCTGGTTATCAACCCTCACCAGCAGCAGATGGAGCCATTTCACTGGGTCATGGATTGGGAGGGCATGCTGTCCCCCTCCAGTCTCGTGTCACTGCTGGACAAAAACTTTTTCACAAAATGGTTGCAGGTCAGTAAATTACAATGTACTTGGAACTGAGTGTTTTGGTGTTTCATATAATTGCTTTTTGGATGTTATACCTTTTGGGGTTTTTTTGCTTTTCGTGGATTATAGGTCCTGTGTTCATGGCTGAGCAACAGTCCCAACTATGAGGAAATCACGAAGTGGTACCTCGGCTGGAAAAGCATGTTTAGTGACGTCTTGTTGGCCCAGCCCCTCATTAAAGAGAAATTCAATGAGGCTTTGGACATCATGAACCGTGCTGTCTCTTCAGGCATAGGTTTGTACTCCATGGTCTGAGGATGTATAATAAACACACAAAAATGACTATTACTTAGAAAGTATAACTTTCTTTTTTTCTTTTGTGTATTTTCAGGCGGTTATATGCAACCTGGAGCGAGGGAGAACATTGCATATCTCACACAGACAGAGAGACGCAAGGACTTCCAGTATGAAGCCATGCAGGAGCGCAGGGATGCCGAGAGCGTGGCCCACAGAGGGATCAGCGCTGGTGTGCCGACTAACTTTAAGGATCTCATCCAGGCCAAGGCGGAGGAGAACAACATTGTCTTCATGCCCTTAGTGGCTAAACGGCATGAGGGAAAACAGCTGTACACATTTGGGCGTATTGTGATCTACATAGATCGAGGGGTGGTGTTTGTGCAAGGAGAGAAAACTTGGGTACCCACATCTCTGCAGAGTCTCATCGATATGGCAAAGTGAGCGTGGACAGACATATTTAGGTCTGACAATGTAAATAAAATAGGAAATATTTTTTTGTTTTAAGGTAACTTCAGTATCATTTATCTCTTTCTAAAGTTTTAAGAGGTCAGAATTGTGAATAAATAATTTTTGAATGCATGCTGACTCTTTATTGCTCAAAAATTAATTTTAAACAAGTGCCCTACTTTCACAGTGAAAGTACATATGATGCTTTCACACATTGCACATTTTTATACAAAAGCTACTTAAAGGCCAAGGTCATTATCATGTCCTCTTGATACTTCAACACATACAAAAACAGTGCTTACCTTTGATATTTATATTGTAACATCAACATTTAAGTAATTGGAGTACATTTTCTGTGTTGTTAATTTTTCTTTTTGTCTGTGGCAGTGTATTGGTCTCTGTGGAGGTGACCAGATATACCTACTTTTTATTGGGTATATCTGAGAGGAAAAAGACCTACAAGTCTCACAAGAAAAGTGTCTCCCAAAATATGAATCTTAACAGACAGAAAAGTAGCTGAGCTGATAATAGTTTTTAACATTTAATTGTTTTAATAGAAAAAGGGAATGACTTGAAAAACTATGACTTGCAAATATTGCTTTAGCTTCCTTTCATGTGCATAAGAACAAATAAACTTGCAGCACATTTGTCTATGATTTGATTGTTGTCAAACATTTAACTTGCAGTTTTAAGATTAAAGTAGCTTAAAGCATTATTCAACAGACTAAAACCAGTGACTGTTTTTTACAGTCATTGACTGAAACCCTATTTGTGTGCGTTAACAATGCAATACAAGCGATAACAGGAAGGTGGCACTGCAATTGCCGCTGCTGCCTCGTGTTTGAGGTGTTTAGGCACATCAGGGCTTCCGTTGGAAGTCGGCGCTTTGCGGTGTGAACTGTTTGTTGGTTCATTTGTTCGTGATTAACGGATTTGCACCAAGAAGGCATCTGAAAATTTATATATATATACAGTCGAACATAGCATGACGTTTATTTAACATCTGACACGTTTAATGTGGTTTAATAGGCCGCAAAACTAACGATTTATATCCATTGAAATACCGTAGCTACCGCAACCCCAGAGCTAACATTAGCCAGCTTGCTAACAGAAAAGTATTGACGACTTTTAAGGTCATAATTTCGATTTTTATCCTACTCATGTCGTCGGACGCCCTGAAAAAACGAAAGTCCAAAGTTCTCCGGAGTGAAGGAGGAACCCCAGAGATGAAACGAGGTCGAGCAGATGGGGACCAACAGGTAAAGCTCAGGAGAAGATACACGACTCCTCGATCACCTGTGTTATTATCAAAGTGCCTTTGGGCAGTAATGCATAGACGTTAGTATGTATCCTAAAATTAAAGTTTTTTACACCCTAATGTGCTAAGCAGTGCCTGTCCTTTAAAGTTAATACAGTTAAAGTTACACAAATGTTAAACTGTTACACAAATACGTTTTCTATCTGAATTCGATTTTCAAGCGGAAGTTATTGAGACTATTGAATCAAACAGATCATATACACTAGGGCTGGGTAATGTCTTGATGCATGCTCAATCATCCAGGTAGGTAAAACCCCCAAAAAGTGATTCTGTTCATCTGGACGTAGCGGTTTGTCCAGATGAACAGAATCAACCTTTTAGGGGTGTAGGAGGATGTTTGTTTTCCTCAGAAATCCTGTCTGACTTAGATACAGTAAGCAAAATAAAACACATTGAACAACTAAACAGAACCATGAGAGCCCCAGTACTGATGTGTGTTACATTTCTGTAGTACTGACTTTTTGTTTAAAACACAACCCAGTTTTTTAACTCTAATAAGGCTGTTTCCACTTTTGACGCAACTCTTTCATTGCAGAAGGAAGAAAAGCTCATATATTTTTGGAGTATTTACACTAAAGACAGGGAAGCCGGATTTATATGGAAGTGTGTCCTGATAAAGTGAAGAAACGAGCGAAAATGTAACGTGAGCAGCATCTGGCTGACATATCAATGATATGTTTGAGCGTCTAAATGAGTTTTACAGGCCTTCATATTTCTTAACTTGTTAACAACACAAAACTGACAACAAGACAGTCTGGACAATAAGCTACAGAACATTTTCTCTAATTTTACACATTTGTGGTATTTTGACAGATTTCTTCCTTTTTCATAGCAGCTTTTTCTTTATGATGTAGACAAACAGCTAAATGTAAACTGACAGAAAGGGGAGTTTCACTAATTTGGCCCACTCAAGATCAAAGTGGGGTGTATGTAGCCCACCATGTAAAATGAGTTTAACACCCCTGGTGTGTTTTCCCTGGAAATTTTAGGTAAAAGTGTAACATACCTGCTTCACACTTTAGTCTAACAGTAACAAAAGTATCTTAACTTTGTAAGTGTTCAGGAGCTGCACAGTGTTAGATAATAAAACTGAAATTGAAAAATATTTTCTACATGGGGTGTTCGAGCTTTTTAATCACTTGCTAAAAGCTCCCTTTACCAGCATGTACAAGAATCACTAATTATCTTCCACAGTTTGCTCTTCCTGTTAAGTGGAGCACAACTAACAAGTGTAGGTAGCCATGCTTTGTTGAGTCACCCATTTATCTTTGGGCCTCACCTCACCAGCTGCTAGTATCTCCTCCTCACATGCCTTCGTTGGTTGTGCTCCAAGATGTGTTTTTGCCTCTGCTTTAACGGAAACAGATATTTTGCAATATCTGTTGTGCTTTGTAGGAGCTTGTTTAAGGCTGACACTGCTCTCACTGTCAGATATGTCTGGGCTGTCCTCATTCCCCAGCGTTTTTATCTGCAGTCAAAATGATCCAGAAGGTCAGTTCAAGCTGAAGGGGTATATTCTGCCATGCGTTTTGGTCCATAAATTTTATCCTTAGAATTCATTCAGCAGCTTTCAGCAATTTATAATGGTGTCTTTGTTCTTGATCTGTACTGAAATAACTTTGCATGATTAGCAGTTTAAAAAAAAAAAAAAATCCATCTTTTATGAAGCAACTCATCTCATCTCACAACATATTATAGACCAAAGGATGAAATGGAAAATATATCGCCTTTAAATCGTATTTAAGAGATTTACTCTTGGCTATGACGGAGGCAGTCGCATCTTTTCCCTTTCCCTTATCTTTCCTGCTTGGCTTCTCATGTCCTTGTCTAGTCTCGTCTAACTTTAACCCTCATAGAGCCTCTCTGTCTTGTTTTATAAAACCTAAAGAATATGAATTTGATGAACTGGTCCCTTAATGAAATTGACACCCTCTTCTCGACGAGAAGCCTCGGTTCAGGACAGCCTGATTGTCCTGGAGGGACATTTCCTGCCGGATACATGATGGATAGGTGGCAGCATTGGCACTTCGTGTGCCTGGTGGGACTGTCACTGTGAGGACATAGAAGATTTAACATGATAACAGGGTTCTTGCTGATCAGAGCTGGCTCAGCCCTGGTTTATCGAAGATTAAAGACAGGTGTTACAGCTGTTCAAAACCCAAGAAGGCTGGCCCCTATGATCTAAGCGATGGGGAAAGCTGCGAGCACTCAGACTGTGCTTATTGAATGCAACATGGAAAAGATCTTGGAGAAGTTTACAGCTCTTCAACGGGAAATTCACAGACCTGGGGACGAGTGACGGACATTAGATGGGCTTGTTCATACTAAACCCAAACAACCATCATTTCTCTCGTGTGGCTACCCCCATTGCTGCTAGAAGGCTAGCTCAAACAACAAATTCTTCTCCCTGATAACAGGACTGTGCTTTGACTCTCTGCACCACACCCTTCATGGCACCTGGATCGGCCGGAGGACTATTTACTTTTGCTTAACTGGGTGAAAGGACACTCTCTCAAGCTGAACACGGGAAACACCTACACACACACATAAGCATGGACACAGATATGCACCCCATGTTTCCTATTGTGTAAAAGACACTATGCAACGTGGTGACGTCATTCGAGGCTACGGGAATCGATAAGGGAATCGTTTGTAAAAATTGTTAACGATTCCACGGAATCGAAACAGTGGGAACCGGTTCTCAACAAGAACCGGTTTTCGATACCCATCCCTAGATGTGTGTACTTTCACTGTTTTCTTTTTGGTGCAGCTTCTTGGCAGCCTGCTCTCTTCCCACCCCCGGACAAAAGCATTTCACTAAATGTTGTTCTTGTATGACTGTGAATGTGACGAATAAAATTTGAACTTGAAGTTGAACTCAGTCACACTTAGACCTCTCAGAGCAGTTAAATGAATGATATCAAGTGAAACCATAACTTATATCTTATCCATCCATCCTGTTCTGATTACTGTTTTCAGCCCCCCACCCCCCCACCACGTGACCCTTGTACCTAATATACACTTATATATAATATACTTACTAATTTATATACTTTTTTGGCCAGGATGTGCGTGTGTATCATGAGGAGGTGGAGCTTGATAGCAGGGACCCTCAGCAAGACTTCCTGCAATACAAAGAAACATGTGAGAGTCTGGCTAATCTCATGAGTGAGATCCAAGAGCTTAAGGCCAACGGAGCTAAGGACGGGGTAAGAATGTGTACAACAACACAATGTGTCACTATATGCTGATTTAATGGCAAACAATTCATGTACAGCAGAAACCTTACACATAGAGTTTGTGATATATCTAAAGCACCATAACATTAATTCTGTCTCTCTCAATAATAATGAAGGGTGACTGGTTGTATGTCTCCTCAGTGTGCAGAGGTTGAGAAGAAACGTATGCAGAGCTGCATCCACTTCATGAATCTGAAAAAGCTCAATCGACTTGCTCACATGCGTCTAAAGAAAGGCAGAGACCAGACACACGAGGTAACTCCCACGCAAGTCTCAAGCACTCTCAAGTAAAACCAAGTACCAGCTTAGGTTACAATCTCGCTCTTCCATTCACTTACTAAAAAAAGTGCTGCCTCAAGTCTCCTTTGTGCTGACCTCGAAACCAAATCTGACCACTGAGCACCTTGGTTTTCCTTTTAGCACCTAACTTTAGCAGCTGCCTCTGTCAGCAATCAGGGTTTTTATGCCTTTGGATTTAGTTTTTGTTTTCAATTAAACTTCAGTGTTGTATTATGTGTCTAAATACATTTATTTAGTGTTCACAAATAAACTTTAACCATCTCTCTGTCTCTCCTCAGGCAAAACAGAAAGTGGATGTGCTGCACCTTCAGCTGCAAAACCTGCTATATGAAGTCATGCATCTTCAGAAGGAGATCAGCAAGTGTCTGGAGTTCAAGTTAGTTAAAAAAAAAAGATTTCATTTAAAATTGCTCATTGGTTTTCCTGGTTTGAATTTGCAGTGAATCATTAGAACAGAGTTTGTTGCGCCTTAGTTCACTTGTTATTTTATAAGATTTTCAGAAATGTATATAAATGTCTCACAGTGGTAATGAGTACTCGTTTCCCCATTCCAGGTCCAAGCATGAAGAAATTGACTTAGTGAGTGAAGAAGAGTTTTACCAGGAGGCACCTTCGGAAATTTCCAGGCCTCAACTCACAAAAAATGACCCCCACCAACTCACACTGGCACGACTGGACTGGGAGCTTGAACAACGGAAGAGGTATTTAAAAAAAAACAAAAAAAACCCACAAGGCAGAGTAAAGGATTTGTGCCTGCAAAAAGCCTTTACAGCATGCTGTGTTTAAAAATAATTTGCTTATGGATAATGGGAACACTGAACACTTGTTAACAGTCTGTTGTTTGATGCAGGTTGGCAGAGAAATACAAGGAATCATTGGCCTCAAAGGAGACGATTCAGAAGAGCATTGAGGTGAAAAAGGAACATCTGAGAAGCTTGCAGCCAGGTCTCAATGCCATCATGCAGGTATCATTGCTGTGTTCAATTATAGTTTGTAATCTAAAGAAAAGCTCAGTGTAGTTTTGTACTTGTTGTGGTGAATTTTTAACTGCCGTACCAACAGTTTACCCAACATATGCCTACTTTGTATACTCTTACTTCTTTCACAGGCCTCCCTCCCAGTCCAGGAGTACCTGTCCATGCCTTTTGAACAGACCCAGAAGCAGACGGAGATTGCCCGACATCTGCCTCCACCTCTTTATGTCCTGTTTGTTCAAGCAAATGCTTATGGCCAGGCGTGTGGTGAGTAAGGATGAGAGAGATTTCCAAGACAAAATATTAGTTTTTCTTTAAAGGGTTAAAGTTTGGATTACTTTGATTTTATTGCAGACAAGAACCTGATTGTCTCAATTAGTGGTGATGTGGATGAGGCCAAAGCTCTGTCCAAACCTCCAGAAGATTCCCAGGGTACAAATGACACATTTAATCTATGTATAACACACAGACAACTCATTTTGGGATTCATCAACAAACTTAAAACTGTGTATTCTGGTTTTATTCAGATGATGAGAGTGATTCTGATGCAGAGGAGGAACAAGAGAAAACGGTGAGTGTCAGGCACTGCTTTATTCGTGAATGAACACCCACTCAGGACAGTGAGGTCTATTGTTAGTATACCAATCACTGCTCTGGACACGTGAACTGTCCCTGAAGCCGTAGCTGTCATGCGTTGAGTGGATTCCTGCAACCAGAGTGGTGGTGGGGGTGTTCTGGAAAATATTTACTGAGAATGGCTAGGTGACTGTAACCTGATCCTAGGTTTGTATTTGATTGCAAATACAGTGTCCTTTTTTTTTTTTTTTTTTCCTTTTTTTCCCCCCTTT
>VUQR01035601.1:112403-126279 GCA_015108515.1 Hemichromis elongatus
TTTGAAGGCATTCAATGTGTTCATGAGGGGTACTTTACTGATAGAACAGTCCTAAATTTTCGGAATGTGGCATGCGATATGTTTTTTAAGCATTTAAAACTGCACCTGGAAATATCTAGGCGATGTTTCAAAACATGGTTGTAATATAAATAATTTTAGCCCTATACCTGCTTCTGTGTTTATTTACACAGTTTTTTAAAACCATATATTTAAAAATGTTAATACCGTGGGCATACATGTGGCTATAGTCCTGGTGGACCCTTTCTAATTTGTTTCTTTAATAGGGACAACGCACTTTAATAATAAATACCAGTTTAAAATGTAACAAACTGTAAATTCAGGATTTTAGTAAATTTGCTCCTTTCCATCTGTGACTGATTGTGTGGGTGTCCAGTGTGTTCTGCTGATGCTCTCTGTAGCTTCACTGCTGCAGTGTGAGTTTGCAGATCCACAGCCATACCCCCCTGGGACTCAACTCAACTGCTGGGCCATTGACAGACTCCTTTTAGTACAGGCACGCACACAAATAGTGTTTCCTTCTTTCCTCTTTTCAGAAAGCAGCTTCCTGTCGCTTAGTTTCTGCTTCTTTTTGAGAGAGTAATTTTGTATTTTGAAGATGTGCAGGTCGAGCGTGTGATACACACAAAAAACACAGAAACCAAAAACAGCAGCATGAGTTACACTGATACAGCATTCACAGAAACCTCAAACAGCTGTCTCTGCTGATCTAAAGAGATGTCTGCTCTGAGAAGAGGAGCAGCTCTGAAGAGCACATACAGCACCTATTGATCACTCAAACTCAGGGTGAGTGAGTTTACTCTGCATACCCTAAAGGGGAATTGTAGGCGTCTCCTTTGATATGAACAAATATTTGGAAGAATGGACTAATAAGCAGACTGCAGTGATTTCTAATTTTCAGCTCTTCTTTGTTGATGTAACATTAATGTCATCAGCTCAGTGACACCCATGGATGTGTGACACTTAAGTCCTCTATAGCAGATGTGTTACATTTACTAACTATTTGTTAAATATCACTTTAGTGATGTTAAAAGGAAACATGCAAAGTCTCTGTGCTTTGCATCATGTCTCACATGTTTGAGGTAGGGTGGGGGTTCTGCAGCATAGGTATTACATGCGTCATAGCCCCTCCATCCACTGGCTGCGTGTTTTATAGATGAGGATAATGCTTGGAGATGACAGAATTGTGCTGTGAAAGGCACTTTCTGTAGTACATGTCAGATTGTAAGTGCACATGAAATATAAGCAGCAGGGCAGATCTGAGGTTTATCAGCAGTTATTGCAGTAACTCAAAACAGTCTGGCCCGAAAGCACGAGTATCTGTTACCTGAAACCAAAAATCTCCTAACAGCCAAACTAAGATATACTGCTTGGAATATGACCTCCAAATAACAGGTCATCTGCAGTCTGTCTGCTGGTTTTTGCTTCTCAAAATTAACATAATCTTCTCTAGTGCTGTCATAGGTGAATTAATCACAGTAACAGTTTTTTAATATAGCTGAAAGCTTGATGACTGCCACTGCAAATGCTTTTGATAGAAGAGCATAAAGGATGTTGTGGCCTTGTCCTTGAAGCAATGGATGGGTAGACAGCAGCAGCAGAGTTAGACAGATGTAGAGATGGAAAATAGCAGGATCGATGCAGAGGAAAATGTCAGAAAAAAAGTGAAAACTGTCCCAGAGGAATGATATCTTGTATCTGCAGGTGCACTGAGTTTAGACTGTGGAGTTTCCCTTGTTTCAGAGGGGTATATTTAGACATTTTAGTGATTTGAGAATATCAGAGAAAAGAAGGCTGTGTTGGAAGGCAGACAAGGAAGAACACAAATAAGGGAACAAGTGGATGCATTGATGGAGGGATGACAGGGTATGACTGGAACTGGGTAAGAAAACAGGGAGTCACCTTGGGAATGACATCTAGAAAAATGGTTGTCCTGGCAGTCTGCAGGATGATTCAGCTGAAATACAATTAAGGTTTTAGATAATGTTTCCTTACATTAGACTTCTGTGTTTGAGTATGTGTGCGTGTATGTTTATTCATGTAACTGAGACAGCATATCACTGTGGCTGATGCTTTTTTTTTCAGAACTGCACAGCAGTCATGCAGATAATAATAATAAAAAAGCTTTGCAACTGTGCGAGTGTCTGTATGTGACTATGGAAATTTACTGACCACAGAGAAGTAGCTCACAGCTTGATCATGGGCTCTGCCAGACCCAGAGATTGAACTTTCTAGAAAAGCATCTATACTTGACTCCGTCACAGCACCACCTGCTGGTCAGTCAGCAGAATGCCGGTGTCGTCCCCACATGTGTCCACAGGGGGCAGCCGAGCCCACATACCACTCAGTATGTAACGTTTTATTTCCTGTGTTGCTCGCTTCTCGAGGGAAAGTTCAAACGAAACCCGTCCAGCTTTTTCACCAAACACTGATGTGATGTGTGGTTAAAATGTATCAGCCGCCCTCTTTACTCGAGAAGTGGATTCAGGAGAACAACGAGTTGGTAAATAAGTGTAAGGTGGGTAAGCACAACACCGGCTAGCAGGTCAACATTTAATGTCAGCTCTGCGATTAATAGGCAAGACTAACGTCAAATAAAACTGTAATTGCGAATAAACTAGATGACTGAAAATCCAATAGTTTAATTCAGGTGCTAAAATGTAAAACAGAGCCAGTTTTTCTCTTTACAGACTAAAGTCCTTCTGTGTTATCGGTTCTTTAGTATTTGTATATTAGCCTGGGTACCTTAACATTACCAGAAATAGAAGAGGTATAAGTATGTATTAACGTGTTATACAATTGTGTAAAATACTCTACTAGGAGAAAAAGTCACAAAGCCTTCGTTATGATATTGTTTTGGATTATTATTGGAGATGTAGAACAACTTTAAGCTACGCAAAGCCACAAAAAAAAAGAAAAAAAGAAAGGAGTGATGGGTATCCTTCACAATGGTAGTTATAAATCTGTCCAATACCATGGTACATCCTGATCATGGTGTTATTTTGCTTTCACTTGATTGTGTCAGCAGCAGGAGGCAGGTGGAGGGCCCGTGAGCCGAGACCACAGCCAGTCCAGCTTGAGGTGGTGTTCCTCTCAATTTCACAAACTTTTAAGGAAAATCCAAGGTAGTATGTGATACATTTGTCACATTTCCTGTTTCATATCATCACAAATGTTAATATTAGATGCAGATATTCTGTATAATTTTTTTTTTTAAAGTATTTTTTAAATGTAAATGATAAGTTCATTTATTAAGGTTTATCCATTAAAAAAGCTATCCAAACCTACCTATCATGAATTAATTGGGATTAACCACCTCAGAAACCTGAGGTCAGTTTCACTAGCTGCACCGAGATCTCATTACTGCCAGACCTGCTGAATCAAGAAATCTCCTAAATAAAAACAGTCTGACAAAGTCAAAAGATCTCCAAAGCAATGCATCATGCCTGGAGCCAAAGAAACACCTGAAAAAAATTCACTGACATCCATCAGTTTGGGAAGGTTTACAAAGCAATTCCCTAAGCCTTTGGGATTCCAGTGAACCACAGTGAGATCCATTATACACAAATGGAGAAAAACTTGGAACAGTGTTGAAACCTTCCTGTATGCTTCGTATGTTTCATGTGTTCATGATTCAACAATAAGAAAGAGACTGGGCAAAAATGGCATCCAAAGGAGAGCTTCAGGAAAAAACCACTGCTCGAACACAAAGACTCATCGATCCACATATTCTGTAGACTTTACTTTAAATATTTTCACAACATTATATAATTCAGCTTCATGCAGCTTCTTTCTCCATGTGCTTCCTCTGTAGGTATCCCTCTTCATGTAGATCACATGCAGCTGGAGTTGGCAGTAGTGTGCAATACGTGTATATGTTTTACTGCTCAGTCTCAATATTCAGAAGCTGAGCTGCTCCTCAAAGAAGCCACAGAGCGAGGTAGGCCTCTATGTGAAATAATGGCCATATATGATATGATATGATTCAGAAACTAATGCCACAAATCCAAATTTTTGTCAGTTCAGAGATTCTCAAGTGCGAAATTTACAGCCTGCCATTGTTCTTTACAGTGTTACAGATGACAGGAAATGACGCCGATACTTCTGATCCGCTTGTGCTTTGGAGAGCAGTGCTTAAATCAGTGGGAAACACAGCTTTGCATCTTCATGTTTTATACCTTTTCTGTCTGCAGTGGGCACTATGGCTGGCCAAATGCCAGCTAGAAAACATAGGGGAATTACAGGTAAGATTATTTTTAGGTTATCTCCACACACTTTCTAGTTTCTTTTTAGTATTAAACAAACTGTAGGATCTATACATTGAAAACCATCCCTTTATCACCATGAGATGCCTGTTTAACAACTTACTATGGGAAAAACCACTGTGCTGATTTTGAGTCAAATTTCATGGCTGTTCTTTGTTACCTTGTAGAATTTAAGTGAACTGACACAGAGTTTTTAAAAGCTATTTTCCCATAGTTATTTGTGTGATTTGTGCTATCCCAGTGTCTTCTGTCACTGCATGTAATGTGATCTTGGATTTGTTTTTGTTCTTGTTTAAAATGATTCAATTGTTGTATTTTTTCATGTAATGTAGGAGCACATGGCTTCTCTATGTGAGAAAGTATGCGATGGAGGCGGGGATGGCACTATAAGCGAGGATAAAAGAAGGTTGTCAAACAGTCCTCTGTTGGTGATGGACCCGAAAAGGCTTATCGAATTATTACAGATCTGCACTTCTGTTTCTCAAGGTTAGCTACATTCATGCTGTTTAGCAATGTATTTTTGAGGCTCAGTTATAGTTGTTTGTGCTCATGCTACAAGATTTAATAAAGCATAAGTCATAGTGTAGCTTTCTGCTCTTTGCTTTGCAAATTAACATTTCACCTTGGTGATCCTTTGTCAGCAAACTATTAGTACATGCTTCCAAAACCAGTATTTGTGACATGTTTAAAGGTTCGTGTGTTGCTAATGTTTCTTATTAAACTACCGACAGCTATGAACACTGATGATGGTGAAATATGACAGTGATGTATTGATAGACTCCCTCTGTTTGACTCCACATGTTTGAGACAGGTGCTGAAAAGCTGAATGAGGGTCGGAGTTCAGAAGCGTTGTCTGATCTACAGGCGGCTTCTGCCCTGCCAGCTACCAGAGCTCTAGTGGCATATACACACCTTCTTTCAGGCTCCTGCCTCATTCATATGGTATACACGTTCATTGTAGTCATATAAACAAAAGTGCAGCCTTTAAGCAGTTGTCTTCAGTTGGTGTGTTTGTCTTTCCAATTGTCACTAGAACCGCCCACAGATGGCACTGCAGTGTTACAAGAAGGCACTTGAGACAGACTCCCGTTGTGTGTGTGCTCTGTACCGAAGCATGCTCATCTATAGACAGCTGGGAAACACACAGGCTGAGATACAGGCTCTTCGCCTATTGCACTCAGTGAGTGATGCACATACACTCTCTATATACAGCCCATGCATGCAGATGAGAGAAAGGATGCCGGTAATCCCTGCATGTACATATATTTTTAAGGTAGAAGTCTCACAGATGAAGATAAAGAAATTTATTTTGATCATTGACATATTTTCAGTTAAATTTAGGGCCTGCATCAAACATCAGACCTATCTTTTCCCACAGACTTTGATGTTGCCCCCTGCTACAGAGCCTGTTTTGGGAGGTATCCATCCCCTCTCTCCGTCCTTACTCCTTAGTAGCCAATCACTAGGCAGCCTGCTTTCAGTCCCGTCTGCCCTAAGTGTCCTTTACAGCCTCGCCCTGAAGTGTGTGCTCAATGGCAGGTAAGAAGAGCAGCACGGATGCTAACTGACCTCTACTCCAAAACAGAAAATGCCAATAGAGAGGAGAGAGGAGAAAAGTACACTTGCATTAATAGTTTAGTGTTACTGATGTTTCTGCAGGGTGGCCGAGGGTGTTGAACATTATCTGGATCTGCTGGCTGCTCTTCACTCAGAGGATCAACATGTGGTAAGAGTGAAAATAATAACAAACAAAAGCATTTCTCCTGGGAAAAGGATACTTAAAGGGTTCATTTTTTTGTCTCAGATGGATGCTGAGGTTTCTGCCCTCCCCAGGATGCCGGAGCTTTACCTGGAGGCTGGCACTGCCTTGCTCATTGCCCGGCATCCTGCAGATTGTATGGCACTCTGCAATGAGGTTATCAGCACGACACTGGAGCTGGTGCCAGAGAATGTGGTGTTGGAAGAGCCAGAGGAAAGAAGTGGAGGAGATGCGAGGGGTATGAGTGTTGAGGGTGAAGATAAGGTGGCGATGCTCCTCTGGGCCGCAGCTGCCTACCTCCTCCAGGGTCACTGCCACGCTCACTTGAAGGACTGGAAACAAGCTGTGACTCATTACGCGAGGTCTGGGAGATGAAAGTAGTTTTATTTCTTTCATTGTAATTAGGTTATTAAAAAACACTGCATTCTGTATTACAGGTGCATCAACCTGCTGGTAAGGGTGCACTTAAAAAACCGAGGTGAGTACCTTAATGAGTTTATAAATTCTTGAGAGAGTTTACTAGCTTCTGTTATTTTCTGTATTTTATCATCAATTACAGATTTTCAACTACAGAACCCTGCTGCAGATGTGAATAATAAGCATGGGAAAGATCTGTGTGTCCTGCAAAGAATGAAGGGGCTTTCACTAGCATGGAGGGGTATCAGCTTCACCCAGATGGACAAGCTGAGAGAGGCGCTGAGGGACCTCCAGCTCAGCCTTCAGGCCTTCCCAGGTATACACGCCATAGCTGTAACTTAATCCTGTCAATAGCAGAAGTTGGAGCTATTTCTGACATTTGATATATGGGCAGTACTCTGTCATTGAAGCTAGCTGGTCATACCAAGAGAAAATGAGGTGAGTCATAGACACCTAATCTTATACATCAGTGTATTTAATACATTACTTTTTTTTCTCATATGTAACATTTATCACAGTGTTGTTCGCTATTGCCACAAGTTGGCCCACACTCAGTGACAAAGAGGGGACACAAGACAGGTTTTATTGCTAATCAATGTTTTATTTACCATAAAATAAAACAAATATGAGGTATAAGAACTCAGAAGTATTAGTCATAACATGGATGCATGGATGAGCATTATACGCATGTGCATCAGTGATGTTGGCATCAGTGTGAAAGAGGAAACAAACAAAACCCGGAGATGTCATTCCCAGGAGCTCAGGCGTACTTAAACCATGTGGAATGTGCTACACAGGTGTAACCCCATCATACCAATGACCCGCTCCACCACTGATCCTCTGCAGGAGGAAATCCTACAGAGACAAAAAGGGGAGGGGCTGTAACACTATAAACTACAGGATTGTATTGAGTTTGGATGTGATTTACATGGTATTGTGTTATAAGACATCGTGCTGTATGTGTTGTCTCAGATAATACAGGAGCCGGGCTGTGGTGCGGTGAGGTGCTATGGAGGCTTGGCAGGAGGCACGAGGCAGCAGCTTGCTGGGAAAAGACCTGGAGCCTCACGACTCAAACCTCAGCGGAGTAAGACTTTCATTCTTAAATGCTGTCACTATATTTGAAGTTTATACGGTTAACTGTGGTATGTCACACTGTAGAAGATATTTGATCCTATGGTGACTGGATGGTACTCTGGGACAGAGTTGGGGAGCATGATAAGGTCAAGGTCAGAGGTCAAGTTTTCTGAATATCTTGTGAACACAACAGCTCGAAAAGGATGTCATCTGGGATTTAAAAAAAAAAAAAAAACTAGGTCATTGATGTATTTACTCGGGAAGGGTGTCATACTGGCCTCACATACTGATATGTTAGCTGCATCTACTGACAGTCACTGACACCAGGGAATTTGGCAAGCTTTATTTGATTCATGCATTTTGTTTATTTTGCAGGTTTCTCAGTAGCGCAGTATAATATGTAGCTATACCAGGACCACTGTTTGAGGTGCCTTTAAATTTGCATTCAGTGAATTTTCATAATTTTAATAACCCTTCTGTGAGATTGCTGTAACCACATGGATTTTCATATTTGGGCATAACTTAATAGCAGAATCATTTCAACATTAATTATAATAGACGTGGGCATATTTTAACTCCTTTTATTTACGGCAACATTTATAAAGCATTAGATGTGCTTTATTTATCCCATAAGTTGGGAAATTCTTGAGTTACAACAGCCTTTAGTATTTCAAAATAATCTGAATAATGCATTAAGATAAAAATTGTAAGAAGTTAAATAAAAATAAAGAGAAAAACGAAACTTGGTATGTAAAAATATAATTGAAAGACATTTAATGAAAAATATTTAAATACAGTAAGAATGTAAAATGCTTATTATAACAATAATAATAATAAATATCACACAGTTGCACCACAGAATAATAAAATGGCTCAAATTCAATAAAACAAAATTAACCAGTTATGGTGTAATAAATGTAAAAAGCACATCAAATGTCAGACAGGGGAAAATATGGTGGACGGTTGGATCAGCTAGTCAGATGTATTGTGATGTAGAGTTAGATACAGGAAATCTTTCAGATGTCATGCTGTGTTTATGGCGGTGAGCTAAATCAGCCTGTTTGGAGAAGGTTTTCAGCTGCATGTCCTGTAAGTTCTGCAGGGAATGGTTAGGATTATTGTGGTGGATCACAGTTTTATCACTAACCTTCTCTACAGCACAGTTTCAGATGTGTCCAAAATACTGCTGTGCCACGTTTTTGTTGCTAGTATACACAGAAAATGTTACCAGGTAATATAAAGTCAAATGTGTAATAACAAGTCAGCCTTGACATTGCCATCGTTATCTGTGGTTCAATTTCTCTCGCTATGTGCAAATGTTTTTAGGCTGTTTGTATATTCGTTGTATTCTCATAAAAGCAATTTCTCTCAAATGCCTCAAGGAAATTTCTTCAACTTAGACACAATCATTTAGCTGGGGTCAAGGATGAGCTGAATAAATCAGGAATTCATTCTGTAACTACACAGTGCAGTTTCTTAATAAATTACACAGGGATTACCACTCCTCCCAGTGTTGGTCTGTGGCTTATTGATAAAAAAAAATGTTAAAGACAAATAAGGTGGCTTAAAAAGCTAAAGGAAGATTAATTAAAATGAAGTGATTACATCTTATGGCTTAATGGAGCATGAATGTAAACAGCAACTTCATTGTTGTTGGTTGACTGACAGCCACAAGGTAACAATTTGTTTGTTCTTGCTGTTGTTGGGGTTTTTTTGGAAGTTGCATGTAAACAAGAACAAGCACTCAAAATGGACTTGAGATATTTTCTAATTAGACACGCAAACTGGAGTTTGACTTAGCTGGATTGGATTGGATTTAGACTTAATCTGGCAGTTTACAGGCTGTCTCTCTGGGTATTCTGGCTTCCTCACTCAGGCATAGATGTTTTGGTAATTTGTGATGCAATTAATACGGAAGGTTGTCTGACCTGACCAGGGTCTTTCCTGCCTCTTTATCTGGGATGGATAGTTTAGACACTTCTCTATATGCGGACACATTAGCTATGCAATGATGACTCTGATCTTTGTCTGTGTTGCAGAAAACTGCCTTTGTACCTACAGGATCCTCAGTCTGGCCCTTTGTTGGACTCTGCGGAGCTGCGCCTTAGAATACAGGAACTTACCTAATCAGACTGGAGACAAAAGAAGAATTCCTTGTGACTTGCTTGATCAACTTTGTATGTCATGTGAAATGAAACCCACAGCAAACATGTACCTACAGGGACAATAAAATAAAGATGACTGTGAGCATTTGAAACTAAGGATGGCCACAGTGTATGTGTATTATATGCATTAAATGGTGGAAGATTAGTGAATGTATTGTTTTGAGTTGCTGACTTGGCTTTAAGAAAGAGAAGTGAGGTGATCTAGCTAAAAAAAGTTCTCTCTACTTCAGCAAACCTTTAATATGCTGTGCATGCACTTTCAGCTGAATTTTCAAACACGGTTAAAAAACCAAAAAAAAACCAAAACAAAAAAACCCTATCAGCTAGACTGCAGTCCCCCTTCCACACACCATACAGGGAGAAGTATCTGTCATTCCAGTTTCTCCAGTACAATACTCAGCTTGGTTACCATATCACACTCCAGCTGACAACTGTTCCATCAGCTTCTCCATTAAGATAAACTGGACATTGTTCACCACATGATGGACTGCCTTGATAACAGATGTATACCATTAATCAGATTGTGTGATGGCTGGGGTTAAAAAAAAAGTTTGGAATGAATGATGGTGTTGTGCTTGGGATAGCCCACAGTCCATTAAGGGAACATAATTTACTTAAGATGTCTTTGATCACATTTGAAGCTGCAAAAATGTATTGCTATCTAACATCTTGTTGCATTTTTTTTATTTGAATAAATTAAGTATATTAGTTTTTTTTTTTCTTGGATTATTTACCTCTAAAGTGTCTGTGTATGCATCTGTTGATCTGTCTTCCATGAATTCAATGTCACACACTTGCTGTTACCAACAGAAAGAAGCAATTTCATATTTTGGTGTTTCTTCGATATCAACGCGGTGAAAGTTAATTGGGTGGCTGAAGTCAGTCGAAGGACCAATAAGAAGAAAGTTGAAGAAAAGCGTTCTTCCGAAAGACTCGGTAACGACAAACTCCAATTTTTTGATTGGATGTTGGGTTTGACAGACAACCTCTAGCCAATCAGAATGAAGGATGCATCCAGTTGGTGGTATAAGTGTAAAGAAAGCACGGAAACCGCTGCTCTTTCGCGTGAAATCACAGAGAAGGTTGAGCAGAGAGAACCGGTTAAGCCTCTTAAACATTTAGCTAGAATTTATTTATTAATTGTAATCCAGGAGGACGACCATGGCTTCGGGAGGGGAGTGAGTATAAATATCTTAGACTAATTAGGATGTGTTTTTTCGAAAAAAAAAAAGACCAACCAACAAATCCCCTTTAATTACCTAATAAAAGTTAAAATGCGTTAGTTTATTAAAGTTAGCTCGAATGCTAATACATTGCTAACAGGGTAGCTAATGGGGTCAGTCACTTCATCCTCCGCACTTTTGTCCGTTGGTTAACGTTAGAGTGTAGTTTTCACAATTCTACAATTTCATATGATTTTTGACAGTTGACTAACTGTTGTCATTCATGCCGTTGTCGTCGACCGGTTAACGGTGCTGAGTGTTAGCCAGCTGTGTGACAAAGCGCAGTCATCGCTGTCGTGTTTGAATGCTAACATTAGCTTAGCAGCACTGGCAAGGCCACAGACATCCACCGTCACACCGACACAGTGGCCTACCCACCGGTGAAATGCCCGTTTTTAGATTGGTCATCGGATTTTTATTACAGCGAATATAAATGGGCTCAGTGGATGGCATAAACCTATGTTACCTGCTAGAGACGTTACTAAGCAAAACGCCGGGCAGCTAAATGGCTATCTTTATAGCTATAGCTGGCTATAGTCGCTATGCACAGTACACGCAAGCTAGCAGGCTAACAGTGTTGGACACTCATTCTAAATGCCTCTCAGTTTACTTGGATTCTGTTTGCCGCTAGCTGAACAGTAATAAATAATACACATAAGCAATATTTACCCCAAGGCTACGTTGGTAGCCAACGTCGGAAAGGTCACGTTATATTTGTAACATAAGTGCTTAGAGAGGACCTAGCTAACAAAGTTTTTCTAATTCTTTTGCTGTGTCATCTGGGCTCGCTTGCTCGCCAGTGGGTTAGCGCAAAGGCTATGATTAGCGTGCTAACAACATGAAAGAGAAACCATATAAACTGTCCCGGACTTTTCCAGAAACATGTTGTCGATTTTATACCCATATATTTTATATTAACATTTTGAATGTACGAGTGATGGCGTGAATTGTTCGTATGTATCAATGAATCACAATCGGCGAGTTGTGTAAACGACCTGTTTTCAATGAATATCTCATAGTTGGTCATAAATGCTTAATTATAAGAGTTAATGTAGAAACATGGGCATGAGATATAAAATAGAGGTTTCTACCACGTCCTGTAAATTACATTTACAATGCTTATTTCTGTGGGTCGTTATAAAAGTCTACAAACAAAACACTATACACAAATTAAGCATTTACAGTAACAACACAAGGTACCAACAATCTAGTGCAAGCGCTCCCATTTGAGTACTAGTTTTTGCACAAACAATACTGTTGCACAAACAATGGTCTTTTTTGTTTTTGTTTTAAGTTTTGAAGAAGTTTACATTATTGAGCCCTTATCACTAAAACATCTCTCAAAACAAGGTAGAAAAAAGTGCTTTGCAATTCCCCAGAGTACAAGAGACAAATACAGAAACTGTTACAAGTTTCAGTTTGCAATGAAATAATGATGTTACTACACTTAAAGTTGACATGATGATAATGACACATGATAATGATAACAGTTCAGTGTTTTTATTTAAAGTTAATTTTCCTTTTCTATTTATTGTAGGGGTCACATATATAAATGTGTTTTTTCTGCATCTGGGGGAAAAAAATAATTGCCAGGCAGAGCAGGTCAAAATTTCAATTTATTTTCTTAAAATCTCAGGAAAATTTGAAATTTTGAGATGATAACCTAAAATTTTTACTTGAGGTCAGCACTTTTTTTTTTTCCTTCAGTGGTGGAAACTACACAAGACCTTGAAGGTACACAAGTACTTGTGTGTTTAACTTTCTTATCTTGCGCTCCTCATAGATCCAAAAATGATGATCTCGCAACTGCAATTCTGAAACAGAAGAACAGACCCAACAGACTGATTGTTGATGAATCCATCAATGAAGACAACAGTGTGGTCTCCCTTTCTCAGGTAAATGTTTGGAGTGGTTTATTGCTACATTAACAATTTCAAGACTTTTATTTGTCAGGAAATTTAGTAACGCTGATATTCACAAAATAATGATTTAATGTGTTTAAAGACCAAAATGGATGAGCTGCAGCTCTTTCGTGGAGACACAGTGCTGATGAAAGGAAAGAAGAGGCGGGAGACTGTGTGTATTGTGCTGTCTGATGACACCTGTTCTGATGAAAAAGTTCGTATGAACAGGGTGGTCCGCAACAATCTGAGGGTCCGCCTGGGTGACGTCATCAGGTATGTAAAAGCACACAACTTTATAAAATAATTCCTACACAGACTTTTGAAAAAGTATTGTTGTTAAGGCTATTATCTCCCTCAGCATTCAGCCATGTCCTGATGTGAAATACGGAAAGAGGATTCATGTTCTTCCAATAGATGACACAGTAGAAGGAATTACTGGCAACCTGTTTGAGGTCTACCTGAAGCCATACTTCTTGGAGGCTTACAGGCCAATCCGCAAAGGTGAGTACCAGTTTCTTTTGTTAGACCAGAGGTTTTATTTCAACGTACACCACCGCTCTGGTGAAACTGTATATTTTCAACTTTTACCTTGTCAAGGTGACATTTTCCTGGTCAGAGGAGGAATGCGTGCTGTGGAGTTCAAGGTGGTAGAGACTGACCCATCCCCTTACTGCATTGTTGCTCCCGATACTGTCATTCACTGTGAGGGAGAGCCAATCAGAAGAGAGGTAAGTAGCAGCAACTGTGCATGGTTTAACTTGTACCAAAAAGAAATTGCATGGAAAAAAATAAACTGTACACAAATGTGAACAGCTTGTGTTTGAACATGCAGGATGAGGAAGAGTCCCTGAATGAAGTGGGCTACGATGACATTGGAGGAGTGAGGAAGCAGTTGGCTCAGATCAAAGAGATGGTGGAACTGCCACTCAGGCACCCAGCACTGTTTAAGGCCATAGGAGTCAAGGTGAGACTGCTGGGGTCTTTTTTTTCCTCTTTTTTTTTTTTTTTTTTTTTTTTTTTTTTAAAAAATTTTTTTTTTTTTTTTGGT
>VUQR01035601.1:156275-171828 GCA_015108515.1 Hemichromis elongatus
AAGGGAGTTTTTTTTTTTTTTTTAAATTTTTTTTTTTTTTTTTTTTTTTTACAGCAGCTTTTTGCCATGTATTTCTGCTAGGGCTTGGAACAGTCATATGTGAAGTTAGAAGGATTGTACAGAGTTTACCAATATTTTTTATATTTTTTGGATATTTCTTTTTGGACATTGGATATTTTTGGAAAAATATCAGATGATGTATAAAATGTCGTACTGCAACCGTACATCTAAAGCAACTACACAGATTAAGTGTTATGGACAGCACAGTGACTCTGTGGTAGGATTCTGGGTCAACGAGCTCTGCCATAAAAAATGCAATTTTTCCTGTCAATCTGCCCCAGACCAAGGCTCTGACTTACATCCTGAGTTGGTCCCTGAAAGCTCCAAGTGCTTAAGTTTAAGTCTCATGTGTATGTTCCAGACCTTGCACTTTTATAGCAGGCATGCCAGTTTAGTGAACTAGAGATGCTGACAGAAATAGTAGAAATTCAACAATTCCTATATTCTTCAACACAAGCCATATATTTATACAGCATAATACTATTCTAATAATTATATTTTATAATTTATTGGTTTGATCAAGTCAAAAGCAAGACTTGAGAAGAAGAGAAGTCCATTTGCTGGTTTAGCCTGCCTTAAGAGGTTTATGGTGCCTTAACAAATCTGATCAAGAAAACAAACAGGACTGTAACATCTCACCTGGTGTGGAGCTTCACCGGGGCAGGGGTGGAGCCCGGCAGCGCTACGGAGAGATTTCAGTAGCAGCTGAGGTGCAGAATCAGCACTGAGAAGCAAAGAGGGAGGGTAGTGGGTGCTAACGTATCCCAGAATGCCCTGGTACGAGGACAGGTCCAGTTGGTGCCAGGGTAGAGATGTGGACTGAACCAGCAGACTGAACAGAGGCGAGTTCTGGAGGTTAAAGAGGAAAACAAAAGATAAAAGAAAAAGGACTGAAAAATGGAAACAAGGCTGATTCTTGATTCTGATACAACACCACACAAACCTGAACTCACCTGCTGACTCAGGAGTTGTTCCTCCTTTGCCAGGAAAACGAGCATGTAGAGCAGGTAGACCAACATGGTGTGCGACTCCTTCTGTGTGGCCATCTCTGACAGAGCTGGATATGTTGTGGAGCCGGGAGGTGTTTGTAAGTGGTCACTCAGGACGCTGACCCAGTTAACCTCACACAACACTTCTCCCATAAACAGGAAGCAGCTCTTGGGACTTCCTCTCTCCACCTGTATGCACAAGAAGCGCAAGAAATTAAAAAAAAGGCCAAATACTACAAACAAATAAAACACTTTTGCTTTGGATTGTATTCAAAGTATCAGTTACAACATCTGCTTAATGCAAGCTAAATGTAAAATGCACATTTTTGGCTCCTGTTTCTGTAAAAGTAGCTATAGCATACATATATCGATACACTAATGCATTTATTTGTGATAAACGTCTCTCTAGCAGCAGTATTAAACCCCATAATGATGCACACATACCAAAAGTGTAATAGATTAGCTTAAATAATGTAATGGATTGTTTGGTAACCTTCTTCATGCTTCCCATATCAATTTCTGCTACTCTTCAGTGTTCACAGATAAGCAAGCATTAGTTTCAATCTTTAAATCATTATCATTAAATCATTTATCATGAATTCAAGTATCATATCAGTTATGCTAATAGATTCCACAGGATAGCCTTTAAAAATAATAGGGGCCTTGAGACACAGCTTTTTTCCAGGAACAAGGAGCTGTGACTGTATTTCTGTGAGTGCAGGCTAATAATAGAAGCTGGGGCCAAGGATCATGGTCTCGGGTTAACAAGCTTCTAAATCAGTGTGAGGTGTTAGGGGTCTGGGGGCAAAGTATCTCACACTAAAGAGTTGCTCCATGAGCTTAGTGTCAGGGTGCAGGTGTCTCCAGGGCAGGCTGCGCAGGTGTGTGTGATACAAGTAGAGCAGGTACTCTGGTGTGCGTGGAGAGGTACAGCTTTCACAGTACTGCATCATACACAGCCACAGAGCACCCCTCTGACCAGGAACTAGACGATCTGCAACATACAAACGCACACAGAGTGTAAGTACACTCATCCTTTATGGCTCTATGTTCTCCGTGTTATTGCAGCACCGATGACAAAGACCACAGCTGCTTAAACTGTTACTTGTGCATACTTGCCTCTGAACTTGTGATGAAGCAGGTCAGTAATCTGAATGTAGAGGCCAAGCATACATCCTGCTGCATTCGCATCTGTCTCCAGCCAGGGGTAACACTTGATGTTACTGAGATAAAGACGCAGTTATTGAGATTATATGTCCATAATTTGCGGTTACTCCTGGTTTGTCCTCTAAAATTAGAATCAAACTGCAAATACACCTATCAGGTCGCTTCGCTTCCATTAATGAGAATTAGATATAAAGTACATACTTTATTAATGTTCTTGTGCGACATTCAGTAAATAATTAATGCATTCTTTTCTTTCTGAGTAATGCTGTAGCTCTAGTGCTTTATTCTGGGCAATGTTTAGTGTGATTCAGAGATTTGAAAGATTCAATTCAGTTAAGTAATGAATATAAGCTTTAATGACTGCCCTGTAAAAAGAAACTAAGAAAACTAAGAAAGATCGAGCTTATAGAACATTGAGTTAAAAAAAAAAACACAAAACAAAAAACTACTGAAAAACTACTGCCCTGTCTAAAATCTGCTCTGTTTATGCTCACATCTGTTTTAACTCTTCCTAACTGAAAGCAGATCTTTGCTCCTCTTTGAGGTTGTGAGACACTTACCCGGCCTCGGCAGCATCCACAGGAAAGATCCATGGCTTAAATAACTTCACAGTCTTACTGTGCAGGTCCTGCAGAGCTGCGAGAGTACCAGATTTCTTTTTCATTACGATGCATTACAACGGATGTGCACAAAACTAGAGGTTAAACTGTATAAATGATCAGTGGGTTGACATTAATGTAAGCTAGTAATCTGCAACTACCTTTCATTATTTTGCTGCTGCCCACTGACTCTCGGGCGCAGCTGTTGAGCTGCACATTGATGAGGCAACTGATCAAATGGTCCCAGAAGGAAACGACATCCTCGATGTAGGGAGTCCAGGCAGCATAGAGGCCGAAGCTGCGGAGGTCCGTCTTACTGAGACGACTTCGTAAAAAGTAGTCACTCAGCCAATCGATTGTCTCATCCACCTGTTAGTAACAAATGAAATACAAAAATGAAGGTTTAAGCATCATAAAACTGAACAAAAACACAAACTAGCATTTTGCAAGCTTAACGTGAAGCATGCTGACTCTTAACAGAGATGTGAATAATATATTTACAATGCCAACACTACCTGCTGAGGAGAGAGGGTGATGGGGGACCTGTAGGGGGAGGCTGGGGGTGCGACACCGCGGGTTGGGACTTCAGTGCTGCACACAGCTGCTTCAGCTTTGCTCTTGGTGCTGCGGGATGGAGGTAAACAGCCGAGGACTCGCAGAGTCACTTTCCAGCACTCTGGACTGAGCAGCTGGTTGGATGAGCCTGAAGAGGTTAAAAAAAAATCCTTCTGTTGAAGAAGTTACCAACAAAACACCCAAACTGATTATTCTTGATTAGTTCTGTAATCACAGCTGACATCAGCTGCTCCATTTGGAATAATCTCTTAACAAAAACCAGAAAAAACAAAAGCCAAATAATGAATCACTCATTGGCACGGACGCTAAATTTGCTAAATTTCAAAATGAACTGACTTCATTTGTTTATTAATCAGTTTAATTGTCCCTTGTGTCCTTTCAAGAAGATTAATGCATTTCCTTAGATTCATTTTCTAAAATAAATAGCAGTCAGGGTCTAAAATGATGTGCAAGAAATGACAAATGGCTGTTTAAGTCCAATAGAGGTGTCTCTTAAGGAAATTTTCATTCTTTACTACACTGAAGGGAAAAAATGACGAAACAAAATCGAAGAGGTAATCTCAATTTATCACGTTAGGACAGATCAACTCACTGGTCATGAGGAGGCGAAGGCAATCGCTGTAATGGTCGGGGAAATGATGGCGTAAAAGCCAGGTCCAGTGTTTGGTGAAAAGGTGAAAAGGCGTGAGAAACTCCGGCTCGGGGTCTCGGCCGCAGACGCAGAGAGCTCCATGGACCAATTCCAGCAAACGTGTCCTCTCCGAAAACACGGGATGGGCTTCATTCAGCCACTGAGACAAATCAAACTACAGGGGAAAAGAGACAGAAGTGGACATTGTAAATGGCACGTGGTTTATGGTGTATACATCCCATTTCTCCATTTCACTTGCATGTGGACTAACTTTAGTGAGCAGCATGAAAATGACATCGGCGCTGTCGAGGTGCAGTGATGTGACGACGTCTTGGTAGAGAAACACCAGCTGACTGGGCGCTGCGTTGGGAGTGAAGAAGGGCGAAATGAGAGGGCAAAGCCGCCGCTGCTCCAGGATAGTCTTCAGGACACGGCCACACTCCTCTGCATTTCCCTGGATAAAAACCTACACACACAGTTAAATACACTTTAATTTGAGTAGCTAATTGCAGCAAATCCATCCAAAATATCTATGATGTTTGTTCTTTATCTACACAATAATGATTTATGTCCTTTATTCAAGGTGGAAATCATTCTCTAGTACTCTAGCTGGCTCAAATTCCCATTTTTGTACTAATATATTCCACACAATAATAAATAAAAACACTGCTACTCTGCAATATGTGCATGTATTTGTTACAGTATATACACACCTGTCCCAGTACCTCTACACATGAAGACAGGTACTGACGAGTTGGGGGGTGTCTGAGTGTGTCCTCACATACAAAGGAGACCACCTTGTAAAAAGCAGACACACCAACTTTCTGGACTGCAGCAGATTTTTGTGCTTTGTGCATATTCACCAGAGCCCTAAGACCATGAAACAAGGTGTACATGTGAATCAAGACATTCCCCATTTGTCTTCACATATATCAACTAGAAAATTCTATACATTATATAATGCATCCTGATATGAATGATCTACAATCTGATTGTACTGACGTGATGAAGTTTTCAGTGTGAACGGCAGCCTGGGCCAGGATTTCAGGTGGCGGAGCCATAGCATCAGTTTGAAGCTTTTTGATGTCCCTTCGCAGTGATGTTATCTGAGTCTGCACTGCCTCCTGCTTCTGCACATGCTCACACTACAAATTTACACACATGCAGATTAATAAAACATGCCAACACTGTACTTAAAACGTGGCTAGCAAGCAGTGTGAGATGTCATACTGTGACAGTGATGTTTGCAGCTCCTTGGCATGGCTGTCCACCCTTCCCTTTACACTCCAGGGCCATGGTGACCTGCTCTGGCCGGTTCTTAAAAAGTAAAGGAAGGCTCTCCAGCAGTTCCTGTTCCATTGCCACCTGCTGGGCTTCACGTGCTACTGCAATTCTGATGCCAAGATAAAGTGAGAATTGGCATGCGGCTTGTTTATGTTTATAGATAATTAAAAATAAAAGCTTTTGTTTCATGATTCTACATACCTGGCTTGATCTTGCAAAATGCTGAGGTCCTGCTCTAACAGTTTAGCAGCAGCTTTACAGTCAGTGAGGCAGGTGGTAGGCACTTCAGGTACTGGAGCCTTCAGCTTATGCAGCTCAGGAGCTAAACGGGGAACTGGATGTTTCTGCAGGTTGGACAGGATACGCTCCTTTGCTGAATTAAGACAACATCAAATGCAAGCATTTTTAGATTTGGAAGTAGAAGTAGATTGTGGCATATATGAAAAGTGAAACAACTATGTACAGTTGGTCTACCTAATTTTGGTGTCAAGGACAAAGGAGAAAAAGTTATTAAGCAACAAGAGAACATTTCTTTTTTTACAGCAATGTTTCTGACATGTAAAAGTGAAAATGTCTCCAGTAAAAAATATCTCAAACAGAGAATATAACATTTATTCTTCCGAAGATGACACAGAGTGTATAAACTTTTTAGTGAATTGCATTTTTGATATCTGTATAGTTTTTTAAATTAACCCCTGCTTAATCACTTGGCTATAAAGCTTGGCTCCGTACCACTGCTGAGGCTGGTATAGTCAGTGGAGCCAGAGGTTTGAGTCTGGAGGAAAGTTGGTTCACTCTGCACCTTCTTCCAAAGAGACAAAACTTCCCTCTCATCATACTGTAGACGCTCCTGGTCCACAAATTCCACCCAAAGTTCCTACAACAAAACAAAAAAAATAAAAATAAATGAATAATATTTTATAATATATATATTTAAACAAAAAAAGTTACACTCACCTGATGCCGCTGCATGACCTGTGCCAGTCTGTGTGGTTCATACTCTGGAGGAAGAGAGGGAAGGTACACTTCTTGCTTCTGCAGAGTCTCATCATCAAGCCACACAGCAAATACTCCAAACAACCTGTAGACAAACAAACAAGCAGCTGAGTCTGCCATAGTCTACAATATAGGAAATGATCTTTAAACAAAAAACAATGAATATTTTCTCAACGCTCGCTGTCAGGATGAGCACCTTACCTGACCAGCTCTGTATGTAGCTGAGGAGAAGTGAGGTAAGGTGGTCCAGCATTTGGGGTTTCTTCACCTTGGTCTGAAGAGGGTGTGCTTGGTGGGAGTACCCGGAGGGCCTGACTGGCAGCGTGGTGGAAGTCGGACACTTCCTGTATTCTCTGCCTCAGATCTCGGAGGAAAGGAGCCTGGGAAGAGGCCTGGAAGAACCTCCTGCCGATGCAGCCTCCTGCAGCCAGCCTGTTAGAGACACGAGGACAGATAGATACAGATTGTGCCTATTGTCTGCTTTCTTTGACTGGGGATCATAACACATGAGCATGTTTATCATACCCGTACTCAGGTCCAGGCTGTCTAAGGTAGAGCTGCAGGAATTTCTGCCAGATGAGGGGTAGGAGAGGGTGATCAGGCGGTGTAGCTGTGGCCTGGTATGCCCAACGATATACCTGAAGCCTCTGCAGAGACGGGGCTACCGGCAACTTAAGCCTCTGTTGGGCCTTCTGGCTCAAAAACAGAAATATTGTTAACATCATCTAAACACAACACTCCAAATTATTGAACAGCAGTAGATCAGGATCCTAAGTACTCTCTATTATATTTCTGCTCTTCAGCTTTGCAAATAGTCTGTTCACGTTTATTCAAAGGTCATAAAGTACATGTTCTCTGAAGAATAATGTAAAATGTCACATCATGTAAAGAGATAATGAACCCATTACTGATGAACTGTCTACCTTTAAGGCTTGTTCAGGGGAGATATTAGGCTCTGACAGGAGTTCATGTTCCACACAGCGCCTCAGCTGAGAATCTTCTTCAAACACACCCTCCATATTTAGCACCAACCAGGCAAACCATATCTAAAGACAACATAAATATTAATGGGCCAGTGAAGATGGAGAATTCCACTAATGTGATCAACTGTGTTTACACATGCTGTTGTTGCCTTGTTGTTTCTTACCTCAGCACTCAAGGATTGGCCCTCGATGAAGGAGGGTGTGGCATTTCCAGAAATCCAGCCAACCAGAGAAGAGAGCAGACCCCGGTCTCCATGATAACCCAAGGCAGTCTGCAGTAAGTATGAAAAACAGTAACAAACAAACAGAAAAAAACATTGCTGCTGCTTAGCTTTCCTCACCTTATTCCCGCTCTGCTTGGTTTGTGTGACCCATTAAATATTAATGTAAAGTTCAGAGGTTGCTAAATCATGCAAAGCAAAGACCACTTTCTAAATACCTTATGTTGCTGGTAAAGGAGTTTTTGCACACATTCCTCCTGGTGGTAAGTGAAAGCAGCGCAGCAGATCTGATCCATGAGGAACAGGACTGTTTTGTCTCGGTACCACAAGTTCTGCTGAGTCAGAATTCCCACCCAAAACTCCAGAACTGCTGCAGCTCCAACAAGGCCTGGTTTTGAACTTTCTACCACATGACTCTGAAAGATACAAAATGAGTAATGAGCCCTAAAGTAATGAGGACTGGATTATTGAGTGTGTTTAAATGCAAAAAATATAAAAAAAATAAAACCCATAATATAAAATATAATATAAAATAAACCCATAAACCCTAATATGATTTAGCTGGCTCAAAATTTGCTCAACTACCTGAATACTCAAATAAAAAAAACCTTATATTATATTATATACCTTATATTATAAGGTACCTACCCTATAATAACAGAGAGAAAACCCTCAACAATCAGATGACCCCGCTATTAGCAAGAACTTGGTGACAGTGGGAAGGAAAAACTCCCTCTTAACAGGAAGAAACCTCCAGATTAGGTTAAGACCAGTTAAGCAACCAGTTAAGTGAGAAAAACACTTGGTAGTTTACATTGTAATTTATACAACACAAAATAAATACACAAGGTCACATTTTCCCAGACACACAATAATTGATAACTGCTTCTTTTCCATATTATTTCATCTGTTCTTATATAAATTCAAGAATCTTGCACACAACATGCACAAAAGTTTCATCATGCACCTGAATGACACTGTTCAACAGACGGACGTTGTCTCCATACGTGGTTCCAGTGAGAAGTGGTGCTACTCGATGTGTGACCTGCTGCGTCATGCCCTGAGGACACACACTGTCGTACTGCAAGAACAACTGAATACAGCTTACAAACCTGCCATGAACAAAGAGCAAGACAAAAGAGACGTCGGAATAAAGTCAGTTCTCGAGTTAGCTGCAGATTTTACACGTGTTACGAAGGATGCCTGTTCTTACTGAGCGTTGTTGAGCAGGTAGTAGCTAAGAGGATAGGTTGGGGGTAGGATGTTATCTAACAGATGGACAGCAGCTCTCAGGTGGCGAGACTGAATCAGACTTTTCAACAACCCAACTCCATCAGTACAGAAATGTTCCAGGCTGAAAAAATAAACACAAAAACCATATGAGATTATTCAACTTATACATGTGGCTGCCAGACAATAAAGTTAGAAACCTCACGCACCTGCACTTTACATAATATACCATAGCTATATTAGCCCCTGATACACTTCTGCTGACAAGCAAGAGTTCTATTTGCAACATACACGTTTCATTAATGTTTGTATGTCAAATTGTGTTGAATTATTTTACCCTATTTTGTATTATTTTCAAATTGTTTTTTTTTTTGTTGTTTTTTGCGGTAAAACAAGGCAGAGTTTTCCAAAAACTACACTCATCTCTAACCAGTTCAATCCTTCACTATGTGTAAGTCAGCCATAAATGTTCTCCTAGTGTGTCAATACAAACCTATGTCCCACAGTTGTCATTGCAATGGACAGGTAGCATCCAATAGGGATGCCTGCTTTTACAGCTCTCAGAACAGAGTGCATGCTAGGAGAGTGTGTGAGCTCTGGAGGTGGGTTGGATGCCAAAGCAGGGACCACCCAGGCTCCTTTAGGGTTCTGAGAATTGCCATGAAGCTTCAGCCTCAGCAACAGCTGCCATGCCCACTGACTAAAAGAAGCTTCAGGGGATACGCCCAAACGAAGAACACTTGCGAGGTAAGAGACCTGAAAGGAGATAAAAGAGAGAGAATGATGTGTAGTGCAGAAATAAGCATTAAAGACATCAGCAGATGTGAGGCAAGTGTAAATGTATCACCTGTTTGATTCCCTCCGATATTAGCCCACTGTATGGCTTGTCTGTAAGGTACTTCTGATAGGCTTCTGCCACCAGCAATGCCACCTCATTGTGAAGAATTGAAGGCAGGAACAAAGAGCCATCCTACATTAGGAAACAAGGTTAGTGAAGGTCGGTAGCGACAAACTCACAACTGCGTTGTCAGTAATGTCGGACATCCTCTCTACCTGAGTGCTGAACCCCCAGTTCAGACCCTCGAAGATGACACAGGCCAGCCGGTTCTCCACAGCTGACAGAGGATGCTGAAGGAGCCACGCTCCAATCACACATATTTCTTCTTGCCGTGGTTGCCAAAGACTCAGAGGTAGCTCTTTACACAAATACAAAGCCACCTAACACACAAATGAAACATGCAAACAAAAACACACATAACATGGATCAAATTAAACATTTGATGACTAAAAACTACGTACAGCTCAAACCCTTAGTACTGAATCACAATACCAACCATTCCCACAGTCTGTATGGTGTCCCTCAGTCTCTCAAGGAGCACCGAGATAACATATGGGTGGGCTGCTGCTATAGCAGCCAGTAACTCCCTTCCCACCTTGGAGTAGGTTTCTCTGGTGGACACACTCACATAAGAGACCTGAAACAAAAATGAGGAAATGGATTTCAGGCAGAGACAGTACAGATCCTAACCAGGGATGATGATTTGTGTTGTGTTACCAAGTGGAAACTAATTTCAGAAAAATTAGCCCCCCCTACCTGGTAAATCAGGAGAGTTATTGTGGTGATGAATTTTGAGTCAGACCGCTGAGTGGGTGTCGCCATTTGTGCTAATGCAGTGAGGAGCGAGATCCCGTCAGAGCTGTTCACCTCACACAGCCACTGTTCAAAACTCTCCTGGTGCTGTGGGTCTGTATCCGAGAGAAAAAATAAATTAAATCACAATGACAACTCCAGACTAATACCGATATGATGTACCTTTAGATGCAGCAAAGAAGTACAATTGAAAATGAGTTCAAGACTTTGTTCAAACTTCAAATTGAATGTTTTTGGGATGTTTTTAAATGGTCCTTTTTAATATGATGATGGACACTTCGGAGCATTAACATATTCAATAGGCAAGTTTTAAGGATGTGAAAGATACAATTTTGTGCATATTAAGTGTATATAATTGTACCTCTGAGAGCCTGAATGCAGGAGTGTGTGTCACCAGCAGTGCTGAGTGTTTCTAGCCCTGCAGTCTCTGCACTCTGCATAACATAAAGGATCTTCCAGAGCATGGAGCTGGACAAAGTCCCATATGGCATCTCAGACATAAACAACCAAATGCCCAACCTGTAGAGGAGAAACACACAAAATAAATATCAAAGTCTGTGACATAAATCGCTCTCAGTTAAAATTGAAACGTGAGGCGAACTCCTCACCTTTTGTTTCTGAGTACATGTAAAACAGCTCGGAGGAAAAGATGATCATATTCTAGCTGCAGTTTTTCCAAAGACAGAGAGTGTACTTGTGAGCTTGATCCAGTGACATCAGTCACACTCACGTACTGGGCCCAGTGATCACTGACATAGCAAACTGTCATTCTGGTGGAGAGCAGAAAAGAAAACCCAAACATAACATTTTATTAAGGCATCCTCTGACTTTGTGATAAGGCCTAAGAAGTGGGAGCACATAGAAGCTGCTTATGTGCTTGGCAAACTGACCGTATGATGTGTCCTATTCGTTTGACTAGCTGTCTGTATCGGGATCTGTTATAGGTTTGCAGACCGAGAGCGAGAATTTCAATGAGCGAGGAAGCGAAAGCAAACACCCGCATCATCTTCTGACTGGAGCAAGCCTGGGGCTCATACACACCTGGGGACAGATGCACCTGTTAGTTCACAGCGTGAGTCAAACAAACCAACAGACAGATGGGTCAGAATGACTCTTTTACCCTGCTTGCTCATCCCAAGCATGTATGAGTAGAGCTGCTGGAAGGGGAACTGGGTAATCAATAAAATCAGATCTTCCTCACAGAGCAGCAACCAGCTGCTTTCTGGGTCCTCATCCTAAACACAGAAGACAACAATGTCGTTAGAGTCCGACTTACTAAACGTTGCATGTATTTGCAATATGCTACGACTGGCATTTTTTAATTTTTGTTTTTTAAGCAAAACATAAAGCAGAAGCTACTTTTTTTTTTACATTACACAGTAATAACATGTTGAAAAAAATCACAAATGTTTTTTTTTAAATAATGTGACTTAAAAGCTTTGAAAACAGCACAGTTCCTAGGCAACACATTAGTACTAGCAGCAGTTGTGATTTTAAGCCAGCAGACTGATATTTAAATGGTCATAGGTGTTCATTTAGCACAGTATCTCAGCAGATCATTGGTGTGACTCAAGATCAGAAGACAGACCAGAACATTTTGTTTTAAAAAGCTCCCTCTACAAATTTACAATCTGTGACTGCTCTTCTTTACCACCTGCATCATAACTGGTGAAAGAAAATAAGAAAAAGAGACCGTATATTCAGAGACTATAACAAAAACAAAGATAAAATGGAGAAGACCTGTCTAAAGAAATCAAGTGCACCCTGACAGCTTCCGTAGGAATTAAAAGGGTAAGTAGCAGTCAGGTACTGCTAATCAAATGCACTTGATTAACTGATCATCAGCAAGTATGAGCACCTCTATAAAAACAGAAGTTCTGGCAGTTTGCTGTCTGGAGCATTCACGTGTGTTAACATAATGTAAAGAAGGTAAGATGTCAGCATCGATTAAAAAAAAAAGAAAAAAGAAAGGTTTATTTTTAACAATAAACCTGGGAAAAGAAGTCCATGATTACTCTTTTTAAGCAAGTATGCACCAAAATTGGCCACATTTCACCTAGAGGGCACTAAAGAACCATCTATTAGTAGACAATAGTCAGTGAGGAGTTAATGCACCTACATTTATTTACAGCTGCTTCTGAATAATATTTTATTTAACATTTTCCATTTTATATTCACAAATAAGCCAACAATACTGTGTGAGAAGTCAAATTAAAAAAAAAAAATGTGCTCTTGTTTTTCTTACAGTGAAACAAATTTAGCCCACAAAACACTAGCATTTACTATTATATTCACTAGTTTGATCACTTTTTTATTAAAAAGCTTTTTTCTTTTTATTTCCATGTCATGTTTACAATTTCTATGGTACAAACATACATCTGAAATGGTTAACTTGTGCCTCGTATTGAAATGATTCACTGATGTTGTTGTTTATTGCAAAAAGAAGTGTGAACTGTGCCTCTTTTCTCAAAATGAAATTGTTACATGAATAAACTTACCTCCTCTCCACCTTCATCCACTAAGGTCCAGTTGCCAGATTCTTGTCCAGAAGCCCCTGAGCTCTGGCTCTCACATGGCTTCATATGGCCTAGGAACTCTGCGCGATGTCTGAGTCAAAACAAGCAAAAAAAAAAAAGCTACACATTCTGACATCTTAGACTGTTGGTCCCTAAAAAGATGACCTGTATTCTCATGAAAGCCAAAAGTATAATTTGGAGTGTATACATCACAGTCACTGGGTGAAAAGAAGGAACTGATGTAGAGACTTTCATTTTTACCTGGCAGGTGACATTAGGATGGCCAGAGTTTGCATAAAGTGCTGAACTCCATAGGTGTTCCCCCAAACTTGGATCTGCGTCAGATAATAAAAGGAAAAATCTACTCCTCTGTATGTATAGCAATTGACGTGACAATAATAAATGACAGGCATATGTTCCTAACTAACCTGAAGGAAGTGTGCAGCCCATTTTCCCACCCCAGCGGGACAGCACAGAAGGTGGCACAGGAGGTACAGGTGCTCCCCTGACCCTCCAACATGCAGCAGGACGGCAACCTGGAGAACAGAGCAGGAACACATGAAGGATCACAACAACAAATTGCCTTGACCACTGGGGCAGTAAGTTTGAAAAGTGGTCTGGGGTTTGTGTCTATACCAATCTCTCAAGCCAGTGATGGATGTCTGACTGGAACTGCATGTCATCAAGGACTCTTCGTGTGAAACTAAACAGGACACTGATGGCCTCTTTCAGAGGTTGGAGAGAACACGGCTGTGTTTGGCCATCTAACTGAAAATCTGAGACAGCAACAGAAAAAAACTGACATAACATATACATTTTACACTAATAATATCAGAAGTACAGGTAAAACAATTCTCCCCACCTTTTATAAGACTGTACAGGTATGATTCCACCTGCAGGCGTGACAGCAAAGTGGTGTATGCATGCAGCACGACCTTCTGATGGAGCAGCTCACTGCAAGCTTCAAACAGTCTTCTCAGCTCAGCCTGCACACTCTCACTAAACTCCGCCTGCTGGAAGCGGTGATAGCCACATACCTTTGTCTGGTCTGCACACACACCCTGCACGACAAAAGTTATAAGTGCAAATGCAACAGTGGGACATTTGATCTTTCTGTGCTATAGATGTTTTGTAAAAAGCACCTGAAGTGTGAGCTGTTCATCTCTGAAGCTCCACAGACGATTTTGTGTGCTCTTGCACTCCGATGACTGTGTGTGCAGCTGTGTGTGCGATTGAGTGAGCTGTCTACGGCACCGCCAGTAGTTCTGCAATAGTTCGGTCAGTTCGTGTTTCTCCTGTCGTGCCAGAGCACAAAACTGCGCTGCACAAACCTCAACCCCCTCCAGCCATGCTCGCAACCCTCCGCCTGGCTCCCAAACACTCAGCTGTTCCAGTGAGAATGGCTACAGAGCAAAAACATTAAATAATACAGTAATACAGACCATTTTATTGTAAAACTCAGCATTAGCAATAACTTTGATCTCATGGTGCATCAGATCACCTGAACCTCTAAAGCTGTTTTGGGTAATTCTGGGTAGAGTTTGCTCCGAGAAAGGTCAGCCACAGACTCCAAAGGCCGCAAACTAGGAGGAGAAGATTCCTGGTCAGGAAGTGCCAACACTGCAGGTTCCTTCCCACAGGTTTCCACAGCTTCCCCACAGAACTGTATTACTGAACCTTCTTCTAGTGTAGGAAGAGATGGATACAGTGCAGGGGCACTTGGGACATTTGAAGCTTCAAACTGAGTTAAAACACACTGCTGACTCCATGACTGTTCATCTTTTTCAAGCTCAGTGGTTTGTGGCACAATTTTAAGCTCAGCCCCCTGAGCTTCCTGCACACCAGCCTCCTCTTCCTCCTTTTTTGACTCTTGTGCTGTGACCTGTGATGTCACTGTTGATGAGTTCAGACTTGGCTGTAGAGTCTTACTCAGCAGTGATGCTGTATTTTCTGTCTGTTGCTTCTCAGAGGGCAGGTCTGATGTCTGTGCTGTGGCCTCAGGACTCTGAACAGTGTCTTGCTTATTCTCCTCCCCCTCCTCCTTTTCCTGATAGGGCAGACTCAGGGGGATCTCAGTGAAGTCAGAAGTGGAGGCCTCAGAAACAGCTGAGGGAGCTGGGGCTCTTTTGTCTTCCTCTGCTTGCTTCTGCTTCCTGACCAGCTGTGTGCAAAAAAGAAAAAAAGAAAAGAAAAAAATCAACAATGACACATCAATTTCTCCTCGAGGACAACCAAGTTTGTGTAACAGCTTTTTACATGTGACCAAAATCATGTGACTACAGAACAAACAGTGTTAGGAATGTACCAAAATAAATCTGCATTTGTGGATCTTTTTGGTATGGTGTTAAATTTATGTTTATGTTTTGCAAGTCATTTGATTTATTACCAATCTCTAAGGAATAAAGTACAGACTGAAAAGAAAAAAGAAGCAGGAAAAAAATGCCTTCACAACAGCTTCAACGTGCACTGGTACATGCTCCAAGTCTCCGGGAGGCTCAAGCAGGGATCAAGCTGTCTTTTAAAAATTAGCTACTCATGTGGTGTTTTGGTAATTGGGGCAGGGTGCACTGGTCTAACATTTCAGTCTAAAATCTCCCAACAAATGCAAAAAAAGAGCATATGAGTGACATCATTTACAATATAATCAAAC
>VUQR01035601.1:174524-186157 GCA_015108515.1 Hemichromis elongatus
AACATTCGGAGCTGGATAAAATGATACACATTTTTATTTTCAGACACTTTCCATTTTGGAGGGCTAAAGGTTTCAAACTTGTCCATACCTTAAACTTCACGTGTGTTCTCGCGGTCTCCAATATAATTTAAATGCAGCCAGTTGCTGATTATTTAACGTTTTTGCTAGAAGTTGGCAGATCATCCAGATATCGATAGTTGATACTAATGCTGATATTGGTGTGGGATCAATACTATCGATACTACTATGGTATCATCGATACCAAAATTTAAAGTATGGCACACTACTAGTTTTCGCTAATTTCTTCACTCTTTCCTGACACCATTGCATTTAAATCCAGCTCCGGTCTCCCTGTGTACCTGCCGTATATTGCTGAACATCTGCCCCCTTCCTTGTTTCCCATAATGGTATTACCACAGTCTGCCTTTGCATGGTGTGCCTATCAATATAAAGTATGCTCCCACATACCGACAGGCCATTGATAATAGACATGAAATTCTCTGGTTATAAATGTCACTTATAAATGTCTTTATCTGCATGTTAGTGTAATCACTGCATAATTTGCTCCATCAACATACTTAAAATCTAAAATTTTACTAATGCACTATGAAATAATCAAATTATCACAGTGTGAAATGACAATAGGACAATAGGATAGGATGTTTAAAAAAAAACAAAAAAACAAAAAAAACAAAACAAAAAAAGCCACAGGTTATGAGGAGAGGGGGAAAAACATTTTGAAATATACAGTTAAAATGACAAAATTAAAGTTTCCTTTAAACTATACATTTGCTATGTGTCTTTTACCAATGTAAAAAAATCTAATAACATGTAGTCAGTCAGTATTCTTCACTGTTCTTAAAAAAAAAACCCTGGCACATTACATGGCAGCTTAGACATGCAGGGAGGAGTGAGGCAGAGAGAACAACTTTACATACAGACAGTCATGTGGAAAAGACATATTTTCACAGCAGTCTATGATCTCCTGTGAAACACTATGGACATCCTGACTGCTTCCATAGGAACTAAAATTGTAAGTGGCAGCCAGGTACTGTTAATCAAATGCATTTGATTAATTGACAAACAGAAAGACTCTACAGGCCTCAGTATGTTCAGTGCTACAATTACAGAAAGAAAATGTAAGTTCTTTGGAAAGTTTGCCAGGGGAAACCCTCTTCTGTCTAAAAAGAACACGACAGCACAGCTTAGGTTTGCAAAGTTGCATCAGAACAAATGACAAATGACAGATGAGACGAAGGTGGAGCTATTTGTTCATAATACACAGCACTACATTTGGCAAAGCCCAAACGCAGCATATCAGCACAAACCTAAGTGTCAGCACAGTAGTTCAGGCTTGATTTGCAGTCACAGGACCTGGGCACCTTGCAGTCCTCAAGTCCACCATAAGCTCTAAAACTTTGATCAAACTGTGTCACGCGCCAGGAAAATGATTCCAAGCAAAACAGCAAATCTACAACAGCATAGCTGAAAAAGGAAAGAATCAATGTCTTGTGGTAGTCAAAGTCCAGAAATAAACCTGACTGAAATACTGCAGGAGGACCTCAAGAGAGCTGTGGTTAACAAATGTCCACAAACCTCAATGAACTGAGGTGTAAAAAAAGACTGGTAAAGTCAAGTTACAGCTGCTAGGGGTGCTTTAGGTAGCACTGCATAGAGTGCTGTGAAAATGCTGCTTTTTGTGACTGTACACACTACATTGCCACAAGAATGCACACAAATAAAATGGAGGACAGTAACAGAGTGCTCTTCATAAAAAAAAAAACCCAAATAAAAACTTAGGTCCACATTAAAAATGTAATTATGTTTACTACTATTTATTCTATATAATTTAAATGCTACATTTACTGTTGTTAAAGCTGCTTATACATTACAGTGAGCATTACTTTTATAGTCACAAACTAAACTGTATGTGAGAATATTATTTATGATAGGGCATAATAACACCTCTACCCAATTTTATAACGCATATCTCTTTTTAAACTCTCAGTCATGGTGACAGAAAAATTTATTTTTATAAGTTGCTTTCTGTGTAGTAAATGTAGCTGTAGCACTTTTTTTTCCCAAAGGTAGCTGCATAGGCTAAGATTACCCTCACTAACTTCTCATGTGCATCCAGTCATTTTGTTCTATAAGCAGTCTGAAATATGACAGAAAACACTTTAGAAAAGAGCTTGCAATATGGCAATATGTTTCACCCATCCTCTATTTTGTGATTCAGTCTATTTAAAGTCATCTAAAGGCTCAAATGTTTGCTCTGAGCATGGTGAAGGACTATCAGAGAGTCTAGAGGCTTCACAGACTGTTTGCTGTGTGTTTTTATAGACGGATGGCAAATGGCTTAAGGGTGGGGCTATCTGGGCTTCTGTGTCCTGGCTGTAGAATGTGTCTAAAGGCAGGTGCTCTTGCTTGTATTTGCGACTCAGCGAATGGCTGAAGACCTCAGGTGTGTGGTGAATGTATGCTTGGCTGAGAGCCAAGCTAAGGATTTCTGTCTTTTCCTTGTAGAAGCGCAGCTCTACACCTCGACGCCGGGCTAACACCAGCTCCCTCTGTGCCACCTGCAGCTCCACTCCGATGAGACCCGGTGATCTCTGCTCACGTCCAAGCCAATCCAGAGCCATATTGCTGCGCACGTACTCATCAAGTCCTCTCTGAGAGTAATATCTAATCACACTCTGAGATGGAGAAGAAAAATAGGCCATCATCACTTCATGGATACAGAGATGCTGACACTTAATCAAGCGGGACTCATACCTGCCGAGAGCATTGCCTTTCCCTTAGAGCTTTCAGGGTCCCGTTCCAGTGCAACAACTGGAAAATTGTCATCATCTCCTAGAAAGATGAGGTTGAGAAAGAAACACAGTCAGAAAAAGTTTAATGCAGTTAAACCCAAACAAACCAGATTAGTGTATGTAAGTCTGACAAAGACGAAAATATGAATTTTTATTACATGTGAGTGGTTGGTTTGACAAAACTATCACAAATCCTCAAGCACAAGGTATGTTTCATCTGGATTTATAAAATACCAACTGGGCGAACAGCTGCCATGTGTTGGGAAACTAGTGACATTACTGTTAAACAGAGAGTCCATACATTAACTGAAACCAACATAATTAGATGCAGATGGAAAATTATACCCAAGTTGTTTCAGGTTGATGTCCGTGTTGTACCTGCTGCTCTGTTTACAATTCTGCTGCACTATGAAACCATTCGACACTACCTGCATTAACTGCAAGTATAAATTACACATTCTAGTGACAGCTGCAAAGCCTATACTCAATGCTGCTACAGACCTTTGCACGAGTGTGACTACATTTCAGCCCATGTGCATGTGGATAGTGTGTGTATTACTTGGACGCTATCCATCTCTATGAGTTGTGTTTTAGCAGGAATGATAATGATCCCATTTCCTTCTACTAACAACCCCTCTGTCTGCAGGCATGTGCTTATTTATACAAAAGGTAGAAATATTAGGTGTTTAATAACACAAGTCTCTGCCAGGGTCTGAGAGATATGTAAGAGCAGACCAGAGGGGTAAACGATTCCAATGAAGGACAGAATTGCCACCCACAGGCTGGGATTCTTTTTTTTTTTATGTTTGCCTTATAAACCGTTGATACTTAAATTGTGGATGTTATTACAAACACTCTATTTATGGTGCAAAGTGAAACTTTACAGTGTAAGCGTAAGGCTTGGGGACTTCTGATCTAACTAGTCATGAAGCTATATTTATGTAAAGCTAAAGAAAAAACTGTTTCTTTGTTCTTTACCTGGAACTCCAGCATGCTCCTTCCGATGTAGGAGTGAAGCAGCAAACTGTAGGTTCCTATACTGGTACCGGAATCACATGCATCTTCTACAGAAACCTTTAAAAGCATCACAGTGCATGTTAATACTGGGACATGTAAATTGTAATAATATGTGTTTGCACTAGCTTACACATACAGCACTGTCTTTGGCCGCCTGATGCAAACTGTGAGCGATGAACTCAGGGTCAATGCGTCGACATGGCAATTCATTCACAAGTGAGTTCATCAGAGCCACGCGAGCTGCGTCCCTCCGAGCTTCTGCTTGAGTTTCACACACCTGTTGATGAGCAGAAAACCAGCAAAGTGGGTCAAAAGGAGTGTGTGGGCCTCTGTTTGAGTCCACATGTCTGTAAATGGGCACCCACTCTTGTATTTTTTTGATAATTTTACACTTGACTGCAGCTAATCATAGGATCTCAGCTCACATCACTATTGAGATTAGGCATTCAAGGATAGCCAATCATATGCCGACTCTGAGCTGGGGGCTGCTGTCTGGATCACAATGAACCCATTGAGAAGCATCATGAGATTTAAACTGAACAACATCACTTTTAAATGACCTTTAAAGTCAGTGTGACAGTGTGAAATGTGATTCTATAACACTTCTATAAAACCAAAAGAATAACATTTTGTAGGAGACTTGTTATGGCTTTTATTTGCTTGTAACGTTGTTGTACTGTGCTGATGCAAAGCAATTTTGCAATATTATTAAAAAGTTAAACAATAATGTAGCATAAGTGATATTTAATCAGTTATTACTTAATATTACTATTACTTTTTGTAATTCTATTATTTATGTACTCAACCTATAGCTTTTATAGATCACTTGTGCTATTGTACATTTTAGTTGTATATAATTCTAGTAGGGCTTTAAGGATAACAGCTGTTTATTCATATAAGCACATTACATGAAAGTGTTGTAAGAGCACTGTTGATTTCAGACACACCTTATAGTTACCAAAACAGCTACCTCCAGGAAGCGTGACATAGCAGACATACGGAGGACCAGGAGAAGGTGCAGATTCGTACAACAGCAGGCTCTCTGTCTGGCCAGCGTCCTTCCCACCAAAACCATCTGAGTCACTGGAGGAACCATTCAGTTGCTTCTGCTCCCAGAAGTTATGAAGAATGGCCACCACGTTTACTGCACACACATGTATGTCAGCATGAAGATTGAAAACGCTTGTGAAAGGCCACTGTTAGGAATTCTTGCATTTGTATTAAGGAGATGTTATTCATCTGTCTGGTGGTCCCTTTATATCATTCTGATTACTCTCCTGTGTCATCGCAGTAGCTGAGCATCAATGTTGACTTTAAAATAGAAATCAGACATCTGTGTTTATCTGCATATCCAGACAGCTTATATTTAAGTAGACTCACCATGAAGGGAAGCACCTCACCACTTAACAATATCAGCATTTCCAAACACTTTTGAGCTCACTCTGACCCAGAAATGGGTTTAAATATTCCCCGAGTCCTTTACTTTGTGGCAGGAAAGTCATTTTAGGGGCCATTTATGGCAACAACGAGAACTTAACTCGCATTTATTTGAGATTTAAAGGAAATGTTACAAAATAAAACAATGAAACACTTCCCTGACTTTCTGATAATGTGATGCATTATTGCCTGTTAAAAACCATTTTAAGCAGTAGCACTTGTATCTGTGCTCTAATGTCTTAAAAGATGCACGTTTGCTGTTGAAACTAACCTGTAAGTTTGGCACAAAGTTTCTTGGTTACTCACAGTCTTTGGGGCCGGCGCCAGTCTCAGTCTGTGATAAGTACGACATGATGCTCTCCTCCACTTTCACATCACTCATCCTCTCTCAGCATTTAGTTCCTGCTTCCTCAAACACATTCAGACCATTCTCTTATTAAAATGATCCACCAAAACAGCACGTCTGACTCTCAGACTGAGTAGCCACCACCGTCACCATGGCTCAGAATTAGAAGGAACCTCCACTCCCCTTTCTCCACCTCCCCAAATCTCCCCTCCTCCTCGTCTGTTTGACCATCTTGCCAGGACTTCTCTTTTGAAGCAGACCACCTTTGTCACCCTCTTTGCCAATTAGCTCAGAGGGCCCCTCGGTCCTCTTGTACATGCACACACACAGAGGTGCAGAGCTGGAATGCTGAGCCCCTCCCCTGGGGCCGTGCAGCTGGCTAATCCTTGAACACAGTCGGACAGTTTAAATTCAACCCAGCAGCCAAGTTGAAACCACAATTTTTATAATGAAAAAAAAGTAGGAAATTATGTGAAGATGTCTAGCTTTAAAAAAAAAAGTCCATACTAAGGATTACAGGTAAAATTTTATCCAGCACTTTGTGTTTTGGATACGTGGGGGGTGGGATATTTTTTGACTTCACACGCAAATTCAGGCCCACTGAGCTTCACTCACTCTGTTCAGTATGAAAGGCCATTGTTCATGTGTGAATTCAGACACTCTCTGAAAGCCTCCTACGCATAAATTACCAGAATTTGAAGAAAAACGTGTTTCGTTGGCTTCCTTCAGACTGCCTCACTCAGTATTGACAATATGTAGCCCATCCATTTCTTTCACCTTTTCATGATTAATGCGTTGGTGTGTGCTTTCTATAAATGTGCACCATTTGAATTTTAAATCCATGTCCACGTTAGTCACTTTGTAAGCAGCACATCCAGACTGAGCGTGAACCTTTGAGCCTGTAACAGGAAGCTAATTAACATCGTTCGATCTGTTGTAGTGATCATGTAGGTATATGCACACACAAAAAAATGAAGCAATAATGTGATGATAAATAACAAGCTTTGTGTGAAAACAAGTGCTTTTGCTTTAATAAGAAAAACACTTCCATAGTTTAATCATACAGATTTGCTATATTAAGCATTTCATATTTATGTAAGAAAGCAACAAAATGTTACTGAAGTTCAAAAAGAAAACCAAGAGATTTTATGAGAACAGCATCCAAAGCAGTTTTCACTTTATGTGACCTCCACTTTGATTTCTCTGTGATGATTCAAATAAGCTGAGGGTTTGAATAAATACACAGTATTTATTAATTGTGTTTACAACTTCAGAAAAAAAAAAAAAGCATCTTAACATGACTTTCATCAATGCTGTTCTCTTTATCCCCAGAAGTCGGCGGTCTCCATGCTGGACTTGATGTTATTTTGGTTTTCCCTCCTGGATTTGGTTACCAAGTTGGCCTCACCCTTCTGTAGACGTCTCCTCTGTGCCGCCTTCTGCTGTTTAGTGAGCTGCCTCCGCACCTTCTGACGGATTACCTCCTGCAGGACACACAATAATAACAACAACCGGTCATTACAGATCAATGTACTTACCTCCTGTCTCTGAAAGCCAGACACAACACTGTGTTGACATGTTTTTTCTCTTTTAATTCACCTGCTTACAAACTGAAGCTCTTTAGCGACACCTACAGGACATTTTAAGATTTTGGCAAAAAGACGTATACTGTGTCTGCTGCTGCCTTGGCTGAAACTTCCAAATGATACAAAGACCAAAACTGTCACCATGTTTCTAGTTACTGGGTAAAAAAGCACAGTGTCCCTGTCCACCGTGTATAACAACTGTGCAGAAAGCTGTGGGAATGTATATTATACTTACTGGTGGTATAGTGGAGCAGCTCCCTGTGCTTCCCATCGTGGCCTCACTGTCTGTCCTTTTCCTCCTGTGCTCTACAATCTGTAGAAGACTGTCTGCATCTCTGCAGGGAGATAAAAATTACATCGTAGCAAAGCACATACATTTACTGTAATATACACACTTCATTAAACCAGCTTAATTTTTGCAAAAATTTGCATATATTTTGATTCACTGTTTCTATAATTCACTAACAATTGTCCTGTCAGGTAAAACACATTTCACTAACCAGTGGTTAACAGAAGGTCAGTGACTGCTGTGATTGGGGCTTTAGACAGCTGCAGACTTATTATTTAAACATTACAAAACAAATAGTCACATAAAAGGACATAACATACAGATGAGCTAAGCAGTTGATGACCAGTTGTCTTATATTTCTTATATGCCATTTTCCTGCAGTAGCATTTATCTAATAGTGGCAGATAATCATCAAAGAATAATCTTCATTTTGTGGGTTTTATTGTGCTGGCTATCCACTGGTTTTACCTGAAAGGTTTAAACTCCTTGTTGGAGGCAGAAAGGTCTGCCAAGTCTGGGAACTCATCCTCTGCTTCCTCAAACTCTTCATCTAACTGCTTCTGTGTTTCTTCATCACCTGCAGGTGGAGATGCAGTCTCAGTCTCTTGATCCTCCTCCTTGTTCTCACTCTTTTCTTTGTCCTGATCTTGTGTCTCAGCAGGTGTTTCGCTGACTCGTAATCCCTCCAGTTCCAGAATTGCATGTTTATACTCCTCCATGTCCACGGCCTCTTCTCTTTCCTCACCTGTCGCCTCTTTGGCATCCTCGTCATCGTCGTTCTCCTCCTCGTCTTCATCATCATCATCATCAGGTCCAGCTGGGTGTAGCAATGCACCATCTCGCTCCATGTCTTTCGTAAAGCCACTGGCTGAGACTTCAACATCTAGAGAATATGACCGTCTTTGGAAAGAAACAGGAGATCATGTTAGAACTGCTTTTACCTTCAGAGTCTGGCCTTTGCATTCACCATTTAAAATATAATTCAGTTCCCTGTATTTATACATGTATATATAAGCAGTTACTTGATGTCTTTGAAAGTTGGAAAGAGCTCGCTTTCATAATTGAATCGCTTTGCAAAGAAGTCCCGGATACATTTGACGTCTCGATCAAAATACCTACAAAAAGGAGTCAGAAAAGTGGACTATTATTATAGTTTATTATTATATTATATAAAACTCGAGCAGAGAGACCCACCATTCAGCATTGGGGTGTGATGTAGACACCATCTGAGGGAAGTCAATCATTGTTATGTGGTCCTGGTCATCCAACATGAGGTTAAACTCGTTAAAATCTCCATGAATCAGGCCGTGATTGGCCAGTTTGACTATGAGGTCCATGAACTCACTGTACAGGGCTGATGGATCCTGTAATTCATGAACCTGACACCTGGTAGAGTGAGACAATGCACACAAATTATGGAAGAAAAAAATACTAGGAAGAGTGTTTTATTTCTATTTTAATATATAAATAAAAAAGAAATGAATGGCTTGTTAACATACAGTGGATATCCATTGATGAGCTCCATCACTACAGCATGTCTGTTATAATCCACAGGTTTGGGAACTGGAAAGCCTCGATCGTACAACGCCTGGGTCGAAAGAGGAGATAGCTCAAACAAAATCCTTTAACAAAACTGTTTTTCCTATCACACTCGTAAGTGGTCCAGAACAGACTCTCACTCATTTGGTTCATTACCTTCATGTAGGCAAACTCCTTCATGGCAGAGAGGCGGGAGAGATAGAGCCAGGACATGTTCTTCCTGTGTTTGTGGTAATCTCTCTTGTTCTTCAGATTCCTGAAAGATGTACGCCCCAACCTGTGCAGCTTCAGAGCATACTGCTCTCCGCTTGGACTCGCCACAATATATATATCTACATGCAAGGTGAACAGAAAGAAATATTTATATAAACATGAGCACACAAAAGCTTGGCAGTAAAAGCCTGAAAACCTGAAAGAAAACACTTACCCGACTCCTTCCCAACACCCATTTGGTTGCCAACGGAAATTACTATTTCTCTGGCGCACAAAGTCTTTAAAGCCAAGTAGTCATATCCTCCATAATTCAACCTGTAACCCTGGACAGCTGAGATCAACACACACCATCATGTTAGAAAGCAAACCAGTTACATCATAACTTGTGAGACAAAGCTAGTGTTTCTTTAGGTTTTCTTACTCTTGGTGCGCTCATAGACCACAAGTTTGTGTTTTACAAGCTCTCTGAGGATCTTGTTGCAGCCACCATGCTTGAGGCTTGCAATGGAAGAGAGAAGACTTACTGGAACAATCTCATGGTTTTTCATCCCCATCTCAACCTGTGTAAAAAAAGTATCATTACTGAGCAGCACATAAAACACACTTGTAACAAATGTTACAACTGTCAGTGAGCTGACAGATTACATTACAAGCTTATCTGCATTGTGATGTATGTTACAAGAAAAACAGTTTTTGCTCATTCCTTCTGTCTATTTCCTTTAAAATTCCCACGTTAAATTTTTCTTCCAGTTACTCCCTTTAGGGGTCGCCACAACAGACCACAAGCCTCCATCTCACCCTATTCCTGGCATCCTCCATTGTCTCACCAACCTTTGAATGTCCTCCTCTACTACATCCATGTCTGTTTTAGTGCCACTGTCTCCAAATCATACATTATAGCAGGTCTCACTACCCTCCTGTTAACCTCCCCTTTCCCACCATTTTGCTTCTACTCACATTCATTCTTTCTTTTTCTCTCCAGAGTATACCTCCACCTCTCCAAGCTATCTTCCACCTGCTCTCCACTTTCACTACAGAGTTCATAATATCATCTGCAGACGTCATGGATAATGATGAGCCACAGATCAATGAAGGAGGGCATGCAGCACAGACCTAGACCCTAGCCCAGGACCCTAATTTTGTGCCAAAAGACTAAAAACAAAGACTAATAATAGAAGAAAGCTGCTTGATTGGTCTAACACATGTAACAAGGAACATATTACCCTCATCTGATAGACAGATACATTTATTTATCCCTACAGAGAAACTTAAGTGCTGCAGCAGCAATTTCACATTACAGATATGAGGTAAATAAAGCAAGGGTTAATACATACGCAGATGAAGCGATTCTTCAGAGCTAGTGTGCACAGGACAGGTACGTATGCATGGTGACCGATGACGCCACTGTTTGTTTGTTACTAATGATAGATCCCAAACTTAAAATATTTCTACCACTGACACTTCTGTTTTGAAGTGACTTATTTTAAATATGCGTCTTGTGAATCCACCATCAGTCACCAAACCACAGGAGTAAACTGAAATGATTACCTGACATGAACTACGAATGCCTGTGTGTGGGAGCTCGCCTTAATTAATTAAACGATAACTACACTAACACCTTGCAGCCTGCTGTAACTGTGGCATGTCAGTAAACAGCTTTGTAACTGGTTATTAATGAGTTATAACCAGCTGAGCAAGTGCTGGCTTAGCACAGGCTAACCAACTGGGACCGAACTAGCAGTTAGCTTTGTACTTACCGCAGTGAGGACTCGGAAGTCATCTCGGGATAAGTATCTCAATATCACTACATTTAACTTTCCCATAATGCAGCCGGCGTACACACGGTTACACTGAAAATTGTCGCTGTGGAAGCTTTTTTTTTAACTAAAGGTGCCACATTCCTTGTAAACACACGTGCGAGGCGGAAGTTCTAGGGGCGGAAAAGACGTCACTTCTGGCTCTAGAAAAACTGGTGCCGGATTGGATCAAAGCTGCAAGTACCCTGACCTCCAATCACCAATCACAGCAGAGCCCACTGCGTCCCTCCAGCTGATCCAATCTGGCACATTTCCAACATATTACTGGGCTAACGGGAGTAAAACAGGGGCGCATCTACTGTAATTTCACGCTAAAATAATTTCATGCCACCCCTAGTGCCACCCTAGTTTGTCATATTACAATATTGTTTATTAAAATAGGCTAGCATTACCACTTTAAGCTACAATTAACACTGAATATATGTGGGGGTTTATTTTGTAAGAGGAAAAACACTTAAAAACATGTGGAGAGCAGTGTGGAGCCAAGGTAGTAGAGAACAAACTTTAAAAAGCTAAATATAATTTATTTATTATAAAACAAGGAATAAAAACAGCCCTGGCCATGGGGCAACAATA
>VUQR01035602.1:0-25894 GCA_015108515.1 Hemichromis elongatus
AGGGGGGTGTTTAAAAAAAAAAAAAAAAAAGGACAAGGGAGAGAGGGAGAAAAAGCAATCCCTGCGGTGCAGTATGACTGATTTATGGGGCCAAAAAAGTGAGGAAGGAGGGAAGAGAGAGATTAGGAAGGTGTGGCCAAAGCAGAAAGGTAGAGGGTGCTGATGTGAGAAGAGGATGTGGGTAAGGAGAAGGAGGAGGGGGGGCGGAGGAGAAACAGAGAGATGGATGGCAATATACGGAGAGAAGAGAGCGCTTGCAGGCACTGTGTAGGTGACCACACCTGAGAGGCAAAGTGTCACGATCGATGAGGTCACAGCACGCACATCCACTGTCACACCCACATGCACACGAAAACACAGGCAAACAAGTATTGAAATTGTTTCCCAGCAGCTCGTGGACAGTCCACCCACTTTCAGCAAAGCTGCATGGCGCTTCAGCTTGGAGAATTAAACACCCACACACGCGCAGGGCTATTCATCTGTCTGCCATTTAGAATCCTTCTTCATATCATTGCCATTAATAGGTTTGCTTTGATGAGATTGTCGGATGCTGAAAATTGCCAAGCAGTGCACTATCTACTGGGAAATCAGATGGAGATTTTCAGAAGACGGTCACAACAATGCTGGAGAGGTCTCGGATGAGTTTTCTATCTTAGAGAACTCGCAAAATGTCTCTCCCATGAGTGGCAAATTCATTCGCGCTAAGACCATGTCTGACAGAGATAAAGTGATAGAGTCAGATACAGTGGTTACAGAAACCTCGGGAGTGGCATTTCGGTTCCTTTATTTCAAACATCATCAAAGCTTCATCATGTTAATGAATGTTTAATGCTTTCTGAAAGCATCAAAAGTTGTGTAGGGGGAAAAAAAACTGTGTTTGCTTTAAAAATGTATTTAGCAAGCAAACAGTTTTCATAGATTATCTTTCTAAATGTTACAAAAAGCACACATTGCAGTTTACTGTATCCACTTTAAAAACCAAATGCTATCATTCAACAAAACATCAGTGATAACAGCATCTGCCAGTAGATCAAAGTCAGACTGCTCAGCTATGTTCTGCACAGAAGCCAAGGTACTGAAGGAAAAAAAACCCCTCAACCATAGTTACTGCCATACTTTTAGAATCACCCCTCAATTCTCTGCACTGCTTGTCTCTATCTGTCTGCGCTTCTCTTCATCTCCTTCTACAGCCTAAGACAAGAGCCTCCACATCAGGAGTAGTAGGCTTTGATCCACTTCATTAGCAACCCGTAAACAACCATTAATTAGAGGCAATTAATTAGCAGCACATGAAAACAATCCTCAAAAAGTTGGCTGCTCTCAATATCCCCAAGTGCTCATAGGAAGGGAAGAGTGTGAAAGAGATGGACACAAAGAAAGAAAGAAAAAGAAAGAAACTTAGGGGGAAAGAGCCTGCGGTCATGCTTAATGTGCTGGTGCTTGATTTACCGCAATGATTTGCCAGGCTCTTTTGAGATTCATAAGGTCATCAATTCATGCTCCGCTTTCAGCAGGGCAAAACAATAGTGAGGCAATGCAGCCGTCTGCACTGAAGTAAAGAGAAGAGAAAAGAAGCTGAGCCAAATTGGATTGGTGCTGCGATTGTTTCTGCAAAGACTGTTAGAGCTGGCAAGGCCACTTAAAAAGTGGCCAGGCACCAATGACCTTGAGGAAAGCTCTGGTTGAGTCTCTCCCAGGATTCATTTCCTCTCGAGCGGCTGAAGGGGCGTTTAAGTGCATGACTGCTGATTCACCTTATGCTTGTTAACAGGTACAACCCCTCTCCCCTCATCTCCCATTAAGCTTCACCAGTAGATTGAAGCGGTGCTTGACTTGACATAGACATGTTCTTTCTGTTTGATGAATAGTTTTACCATTGAACACACAAGAACCATGGCTCTCTTTTCTGACCATTGCAGAAGTGGAAGAGAGGAACAGGCTTACAGTCAATGATACTGAATGAGCTTGACACAGGCCTAGGGCACTGGGCACAGTTGCAGAGAAACAGTGGTTCATAGCAACTGCCACCCACTGGGCAGTACTGGTGAACTAAGCTGTGAAGCAGCTTGCAGGGGCCAGTGGGGTTCTGTGGATGGTACCAAAGTCATTTTTAGCTTTTGTGATCCACATAGCCGTGAACAGCAAGAGGTTTTTGTGTCTGCAATATGCCGTAGATCCTACAGGCTGGAAGACACCGCAGAACACACAGCATGGCACTGTCGCCTCCTGACTGCATATACAGTAACTTACTTTATTGCTTGAGAAACTAATAAAAGGAAGCTGTAGGGAAGAATGTGCTTTCATTCATGATTATTTTTTTTTCTCTTCCCAAAGGCCATGAGGGCTACCATCTCTCTTCCGTTTATCAGAGCAGCTTTATGTGTTTAAGTCTCCAAGATTCCAGTTGCTATGCAGTACAAAATGACCTGTGTAGGTGTGTGTGTGTGTGTGGGGGGGGTCATTAGGATTCATGAGTCTATAAAATGACCAGAAGGAAAAATAATTCTTAACAACAAAATCTGATGATTTAGAAGACTGTAGGAGATTTCGGCTTCTTGATTTGTTTAATGTCTTGTTGCCAGTTGATAATGTTGTGAAATGCTAAAGAGAGCAGAAAGAAAGACGTATTTGATTTTTTTTTTTGGACAGCTATCTTGTAGGGTTGTCAGATATTGATTTGCAGATACTAAAAGATACCAAATGAATATCTGATTTGTTTCGATACCCACAGTTTTGCGTTCGCCTCCTCTAGGTGACACGCAGCTTCACACGGCCCCTTCCCTCATTACCAACACTGAGCAACAGTTTATAAAGAACTTTGTAAGATCATTAAAACTCCAGTTTCAGCTACATTAAAGTATTTAATGACTATTATAAATGTTAACAAACTGTCACATATGTTAATGTTAGCTGTTTAACTATTAGCAGTAATCTAATAGACACATTAGCCGGTTGTTATTGTTAAGCTAGCAGCTAGCAGCTGTGACTAAAAACAAAAAGATGATGTTAATACTGGAATTGGGCAGTAAACATCACTCCTACCTGTCTGTAACATTCATAGACTGTATTAATTTAACAGGATAAAATAATTATTGATGCGTGAAAAGTGTTATTCTTCTCTTAAAGTCTGACATTGAAGCAGGAAAAAGTAGATCAACTCTATTTGATCAGCAACAAAAATATGTTGCAACTTCACCAGAAGCATAGTACTACCTCAAAAAACCTTAAAATATTGTTGCCTTTATAGTTATTTTTGCCTGATCATGTTTTTCATTTATAAATGACATGTTGTGAAAAATACCTACTCGTGCCCATTATGCCTAGTTGCTTCTTTTTTTTCTAAACTTGTCATGTAAGGTATATAGAAATGTGTTGTGTTTTTGTGGAAAATATTACGATTCTCACTGGAAAGAAGCAGGGAGAATTTCATAGTTTGATCCAGGAGTTGAAGCACTATCACGACTACTTACGTACATTTGAGCTTTTGTTGGCAGATTTGGAACCACATCTGAGAAGATGTAGAAATAATTTTATAGCGCCGATTAACCTGGAGCAGCGTCTAGCTGTGAGTCTGAGATAAAAGTGTTTTTTTTTTTGTGTACATTTAGTACTAGTGTGCATGTTGAGCCTCCAGCCTACTTGTTGCCAAATGCAGAAGTCTGATTGGTCAGATCTATTTAGTTAAATAAAAATACTCAAGCTTTTTTAGAAAAAAATAAATGCTGCAAATGTGTCCAGTGAAATTACACCTTACTGTGTCTTTTCCTGGGTATCAGGACTGAGTTTGAAAGTCTAATGTTGTAAATACCCCATCATCAGGTTCAACAACTTCCTGATTTCTAAAGATTAATTACATTTTTTAACCATTAAAAATAGCCATTATTTTCAGCCATCTGATTCTATGTGGCATAGGTGCTAGTGCCCTTAAAACAATCATAAAGCTCTAGCTTTAAGACACAGACTATAACATTAATTAGATTTGTATTATTTATACGTTGTAATAAGTCAGACATGATCAAATATTTGCAACTGAGCAATTAAACACCAAAAGATGTATGTGTGTGGATGCTATCACAAATTTTAGTTCGCGACAGCACTACTTGTATATGCAATTATAACTGATGCTTATTTATCATGGAGATCGATTTCAAGTTGCGGTGAGGAAAGCAATTTATGAGCTTATGGGGGAAATGAAAAACAAACATAAACCACTGGTAATTAAAAAGCAGGTTGATCCCAAATGATGACTGACTTGTAAATCAGTGGTTAAGTTACAGAAATGCACAAATTTGAAGTGAGGCAGAAAGGGAAGGTTGGCAAGTTGGCTCATGCACTTGCACTAATTTACACACCTAAATTTGCATATGCACAAATACACAAATACAAACATTGCAATGCACTCTGGAGAGCGTTTAGTTTTCAGACTTCCTTACTGCAGTGGGGGCTTTTTTTGTGCTGTTCTTTTTAAATGCCATTCCTGTCCTTCGTTTTCTAAGCTTCTAGAATATTGCAGACAAATACAGGGACACACCTGGTGATTGTGTTTTAAATACACATTCACTGTCTTTTTAGCTTTGTTGTTATGCATGTAGCACTCTTTGTCTGCCTTTTGTTCTCAAGCAAAACCAGTTTTTTTCCCCCCACTTGATTGCTATACTTAATCTCTCTCCACCTTTTCATGCCGTGTTCTTCTTTTTCTGGCCGCCTTTCTTTTATGCTTCATTCCCAATTCTCCCACAGTGTGAAGCTGGTTTAAGGGCCTCAACACTGACTTGCCGTCTTTTTGTTTGTACTCACCATGATCGCTTGTGCTCCTATCATTCTGTGCCTGACCTCGTTGATGCTTAAATGTCCATGCCTATGCCCACACACACTCGCCAGTTCTGTGATCCAGGTGCACGTGTCCGCGTGCATCTGCTCCAACTGTTACTTAGAGTTTGCAGTGAGAGGGAGGCTCAGTGATAGTTGGAAAGACAGACTTGGTGAAGGGGAAAGGGGACTTTTTGTTGCCAAGACTGCTTGCTGATGGATACTTTGGCAGTTTGTCCTGCCTCCCTGCTGCTTCCACCCCATTCCTGCCTCCTCTTGCTATCTACCTCTTGTACTGTAGCCGCGGGCAGGCGAGCCCAGGTGTGGAAGGATAGACAGTGAAAGGAAGGGAGAGAAAGGAAAAAGGGGAGAGAGAGAGACGACTGACAGGGCCCAGGTGGTCAGCACAAATGCCTGTGTTTTTGCTTTCTCATTCTCATTTGCATGTACAAAATGTTTTTTCCTTCCATCTGACTCCTTATTTTTCCTCACCCTCCTTCCATTTACACACGTCGCATCAATTCATTTCCAATATTATTTTTGACGTCTCCGCACCTCTTCTCCCCCTCAGTTCCAATTTCTTTGATAAGTTAAATTCCAGCTTCCTTTCTTTTTTAACTTTGTTTTCTTTTTATACTCAATTTGAGTTTTTTTTTCTTCTTTTTCCCCCCTTATCTCCAGATTTACCTTCTCTTGCCATCTCTTTTGCTCTGGGCTTGCTGAAGTGTGCATTTTACTTATACGCTGCACAGCAGTATTCTGAAGGTGGAAGCTCATTTTTGTACATGCCCTTCAGAGACTGTGCACTCCCTCCAACCATCTCCATTCATCTCCCACCCACCTTCTCTTCCTCCCAAGACAGTTTTCAACTAACCCTCTTCTCTCTTTCTTGCTCTCTCTGTATCTGGCCTTTCTTTTATTTCTCCCAAAGCATAAACACCAAAAGAGAGTCGAGCCCCTTCATATTTAATTCCCTCATCTACATCCTACCAATTTCCATCTTTCACAGGCAGACTTTTATGCAGGCCTCATTACCTTTGTCTTTCCTCCCCTGCTTTGTCCATCTGTCTTATCTGACCTATGTGGCCCTTATCCATTACATATTCACCTCTCCTACCTGACCTGTTCTTGACATAGTGGTCGTTTTACAGTTTTGTGTGCTCTTGTGCATGTATGTGTCTGAAAGAAGCTAAGTAGTATTCTGCTCACACATGCAGGCACATACACATGCATCATTGTCCTAGCAATCTTGTCATGCCAAACACACCCCCGACTGGTTGAGCCTGGCACATAAAAAAAATGAGTATATCAAGTATGTGCACTTAGAAATATATTTTGTGTACTTTTTTTTCCTAATTCACTACACACTTTCCTTTCAGAAATCTGTGGAAAGCTCCACAGAATTATATAGGAGCCGCATACATATATATTACTCTAAGATACTGCTCACCCTCAAATCGCTGCACACACATTTGCATACAGTCACAGACACACATAAGTAGACACTCGCACACAGACACACAGGAAAACAGCAGTCAGGTTCCCTCAGAATTTCTGAATTGAGTTATGTAGCCTGTCAGTCAACTCCCAGCTCCCACATGTAACATACACACAGGATGGGTTTCATCCACGCACACATCTGCCTGTCTGACAGTGCATATTTCGCATGGGGAGGGACTCAATTACTGTGAAGGTGAAAGAAGCAATAAACATGGCACAGATACAGTGAAGCTCGCTCAGCGGCACCGCAGTCAATCACAGAGCCAGGTAGGTAGCCGCCGCCACTTTGCTCATCCAGTTGTAAAGTTCTAGGATTGGCCAGAGGTGGTGGATGGATAGAGGGAGTCAGAGAGAGGGAGAGGTGGTGTGGGGGTGCAAAATGCTGCCATCTGACCCACCTGAAAATTATGTGGCTGTAACCGGCTTACATGCCCCTGCTGCTGAGACGACAGAGAGGTGGGATGGATGGAGGGTGGGAGGCAGTGGGAGATGATAACCACATCCTACCTTCATTTCAGCCCTCATGCACACACATATTCTTGTTTATGTACACACAAGCACACAAACAAACACAGTCCCTAGCATCACTGGTACTGTAGCTTAGCTACACGATTCTGTCACCCTCCCACACTAGAGGACTAACAGCACATTCACACAAAATAATGCATCATTTGCGCAGATTGCATCTGTTCTCGTTTCCCTTTGTGTGTGGGGGTTTTGTGCGAGGCTGATGTAACAAACACCTTTCCTGGTACTCTATAAATGCTCTTACTGCCACTATAACGACAGATGAGGTTTAATATAATTTGCACATATGAGTCCTTACCATAATTACAACAAGACAAGTCTTCAAAACAGCAGCCATATATTCATGATGCTGCTGATGTTTTCTAACTGACGATCAGAAGAAAGGGTTTAATTTTCAAGCTCTGCTATGCTTTTGACCTTACTGTGTATTAGGCTTTTTCTGATATAGTAAACAATAGATATTTCTTTTACAACTCTTACCTCATTTTTAAATATAATTTTTAATAATTTAATTGAAGAGAGCTTTAAAATTAACCTTCAGTTTAACCAAAACAAGATGCAAAACAGGTTGGAACCCAAAGAAAATATGATTAACTTTGTGCGGAACAACTTCAGGCTACTGCACTTACATCATCTCCAACTACAACAAATGTAGTTGTGCAGTAGTGTGCAGCTGTTTATTGACAGATCGCTTCAGGTGCATTCACTTTAGACTTCATCTCTAAATAATGAAGCTTGGATTGACTTGTTGGCTTGTGTACTTCTGTGTGCCAGCAACATGTGTTTGTTTCTCATTGATAAGTACCAAATTATCATTACCAATAAGAATTTGGGCAGAAAAATAAGATTCATTTTGGATTTATCCTCTGAATATGAGCTCCATGGTTTCAGATATATGTTAGGTAGCAGACTGGTGGGTTAGTATTTCTGATCATTTTTTCAGCCTTGGGCATGTTCACAAAGTGACAGTTAGTGGGTTACACCTGGCAGGCTAGCTGAAAAATAACTTAGAAAGAACTAGACAGATGACAAAATTCTACTCCATCTCAGCTGTAACAGGGACCCTGTCTGGCATAGTTGACTCTTTTTTTTTTTAACCTGAGTGTCAAAGAATGTAGAAAATCTCTTTAAATATTGAAATCCTGCAGGTATTGTGATTTTCTAGTAGTGTAGTCTGGCTAAACAGTTAAACTTAGTGGCTGTATGATCCAACAAAGCACACTGTGGCTCTCAGAGAATCCAACATACTTTCATATACTTGTAAATATTGATGTTCTGCCACACTCCCTCCCACACATACATGTACAGTGCATGCACAGTTCTGAAACAGTTCCTTAATGCTCTGCATTCCCACGCATATATAGAGATTCAAGGCAACAGATGGTCTTATGTATTTCTGCTACTTACATGTACCTTACACAAATGCAAACAGATAAATATGCACTGTTTTGAACTCGTACGCACTTCACACTGTGACGGCTCAGTAGCTGCATTAACGGCATTGCACAAAGCTAGACTTGATAACTACAGCTGAGATGGAAAGTGGGAGCAACTGCCTACTGAGAATCATAACAGTTCCAGCAGTTTTCTCACTTACCTCGGATACCTTTCGATCCTATCTGTCTCCCTCCATATTTTATTCATTTCTGTTCCCCTCAGCACATCCGTATTTCTCCCAGCCTCATCCTCTGTCTTGGTCTCTCTCCACCTTGTCCGTCTCTGGATTTACCACCAAGGCCTGCCTTTTGGTAGTTCGGTTGCCCTGCTCGTCTCTCCCATTCTGCCTTTTGGCTTCCCTTTCTTTCCATCATAGTGTCTTTCGTCAGCTGTTATCCTTGGTCCTGATATCTTCTTTCTTTCAATCATTTTGCCCTTTCTTTCAGAAGTTTGAGTTGGAGGTAAAGTCTAAAAGACAGGGTGAAAAAGAAATAAGAATAGAGTGAGGTCAGAAATATACCCAAGGAGAGACCCATATTGTATATCGTAAACATGCGCCTGCCACTTTTAGATTAATCTTATTAATAGCTTGTACGAAACTTGAGGTTGTGACACTCTTGTTATTGCTTTGTGTTATAAATAAAAAGAGTTGCAGAATGGAAGGGGTAGAATCAATAAGCAGCCTTAAAAGGGAATTAAACAAGGAGAGAAGGGGACGGGGCACAGGGACAAGCTCGGTTCAGATCATACATTGCTATTAGTTGCTGCTGCTGCCCTTTAATGAGAGTATTTAACGGGCCAGAAAACAGGCACGCACAGCAACCAGCACACTGAAGCCTGCCTCAAATACAAACCAAAGTCTGCCAAAACGTCTTTATTTAAGACTGTGAACAATGAAAGTATTGGGACCCCCCCCCCTCCTAAAAAAAAGCATTTATTTTGGCCAGACCAGCCCATCGCTTCACACAGTAAACTCTTGAGAAGGAAACGGGCGGCCTCTTACAGGAAATATATTCATAATAGGACAATAAAAGGCTGATTGGAAAGAGTGGACGATTGTTCAGAACAGTGTGTGGAAAAGCTCAACAAGAGGCAGAGAGCGAGCGTGTGATGGCATTACACACCTGATGTCTTCACTCAAAGGTAGCACTGATTTTCTTCGCACCGTTGCTTACCCCCTCAACATCGTCTCAGAGCTGCCGTGATAGAACATTGTTTTTTACGCTACTGGAGTTGAGGAAAGTTCTAGGAAATCATCTTTGCTTAACTGCTGCACTCAGCCTGCAGTGCAAATATAGAGCTATTCATAGAGCGGTATGATTACAGCATGGATTTCAGAGACACTTTGGCAATGTCATATTTACATTTAAATATTGTCTGGATCAGTGTGTGACACTCTTCAATTATATGATTTGCCTCCCCTGTGTAAACATGGCTCAGCGGTATAATGCGATTCACTGTAATAAAGACATCTAAAGACAAAGGTGGATGAAGGAGATTGATGGAGCAAAGCAGTCGAAGAACATCGCTTGCATGGTGTTCAGCCCACGTTATCCTTACCAACTTTTCCTTCATTTTTTTTCCCTCCTCGGCTCTCATTGCTAGCACTTCATAGCTGTATACCTACACACAGAGAAATATAACTCTGGGCGATCTACCTCAAAGATGTTAACAATGTTTATTTACAGCTTAACAGAAGCACATTTATTCTATAAACACGCAAAATGACCAGGGCATTACATATGCCTACAGCTTATTGCAGATATCTTTACAATAGTGAACGTTTCTTTAGACAGGAAAATATAGAGATGGCACATAGAAAGAAAGCTACTTCAGTATTTACACCTGCTAGTTCAAGGTTAGACTCCCTTTTGCCCTCAGAATGGCTGTTATTGTTCCTGACATAGATTCAACAAGGTGCTAGAATCATTTCTCAGAGATTTTGGCCCATATTGACATGATAGCATCACACAGATGTTGCAGATTTGCCAGCTGCATATCTACAATGCAGCCGACCATAACACCATCCCCACCAGACTGAAACACTGATATAAGGCAAGGTGGATCCATGCTTTTATGTTGTTTATGCCAAATTCAGAACCAGGCATCAGAGTATTACATAGCAATATCGAGACTCATCAGACTAGGCGATGCTTTTCCAACCTTCCGTTGTCCAATTTTTAATTAGAAACACAAACTAAACACTTTCAATGATCGTTCCTTTTGTTGTTGGCGTGATTCTTCTCGATTAATTACACATGTACTGTTTGCCGCTTTGCGACAGAAAAGGTGGCAAGTGTTTTGAAATGATCGCAGAGTCGTATTTATAATGTTTTGTAAAAGATTTTAGCCAGCAGACACGTTCATTACATTCTCAGAAAAGCTCAGTTGCATTTGATTAAAAATAATTTCGCTAACTGAAACAATAGAAGCCCTGCACTGCACAGTCGCGTTCAAGCTGGAGATAGATTACACCAGGGAAATGGTGATATTCTGTAAGACAGATTTGTGGACTTTAGTTTCATTAAAATAATGAAACAAATCTTTGGGCTCCAACTTTCATTTCAATGAGTTATTATTTAGAGTTCAGAAATATTATGTTTCATGGTACACTCATAACAAAAGCATCTCGCATGACATGTAAAAGTCTGTAATAAAAAACAACTGTCTAATCTCAAATCTAAAAGTATTTTATTTAGCACATCTGAGCAGAGTATTTGTTCCTATGTAAGTGTCAGCTTAGGCCCCATCTAAAAGCATGCATTCTTTTCCAGAGAAAGCTCAAAAGCCGTGTCAGAACTGATGAATTAGCCTCTCGGTGTAGTAGTAGCATAGTGTTAAATTTCTAGATATGTCAAACCCAGAAGTCTTTAAATAAAAGCAGAAACCCGAGTAAGTGTGGAATTAGGTGCAAGAACAAACCTGTAATGATTATCCATCAATTATGGATGATAATAAATTCCTTTTTGGACTCCAACCAGAATATTTAGATACTCAGTCCGAGGACAGCTCTACAGCGGCCATTTTTAACCATCAGCCATAAAAGCTGATGAGGTATTGTGGACACCACCCTGTAAGGTGGGCGGATGTCATAGATACTCAAGTTTTTGAATGCAGTAACTTGAAAACGAGGTGATGTAGGAGTTTCAAACCGATACCATAGGTGTAGTTACTAAAAATCTCAGACGGGTCAGAATCTCAGTGACCTCAACCTCAACGTCAAGGTCAGAGGTTGCGTTTTCTGAAAATCTAGTCAATGTGATAAAGACAAAGGATTTTGAAATTGATACCACTAAAAATCTCTAATGAGTTTAAATCCCGGTGACCTTGACTTCAACATCAGAGGTCATGTTTTTGGAACATTTTTTCAATGCCATATAAGGTGAAGTAGGATTTTGAAACTAATACCAAAGCTGTATCTACTAGGAGGCTGGTGGGTAGCACTGGCAGCTGCCATATTTTTGTCAATACATGTGTTCATTAGCTTTTATATTTTTATTAGCCGGAACCTTTCAAATGTGCATCCTGTATCTTCTTATGTATACTATTGTAGCTTTACTGAATAAATAGCATGGACATAATAAGTTAACCTATCTAGTAACCCAGTAATTAAAAACATCAGGTTAGTGCACCCACCTATTAATGGTATTTAGAGATTTGTTGAGAATCTGTTAGGATCGACTGCGTGAAGTGCTGGAAAGATTAGAGCTCCAAATAAATTGTCGCCTAAAGCCCAGATTCTCTCTTTGATGTTATCTTTTTCTTGCCAGATTGCATTTTCACACTCAGCTCAATGCACTCATGAAGGTCTTTGCAAGCATGATGTCAAGCATGTGTGTGTGTGGGGGGGAGAGATGCTGAGACAGTGAGTCAAAATGAAATGGACAGAAAATGTATCAACAGTTATTTTAGATATTGATTAAACTTTTATAGGTGTGGCACTGTGGTTACGTGCTTCACTCCTGTAAAGTTGGAAGACTCACAAGAGACTGATTTAAAAAATAAATAAATAAATCAAAGCAACAGAGGCAGAAATGAACGGACAATTCCTCCTAGTTTGTAACAGAGGCTGTCTGTTTGCTGCAATAACCCTGTTGGCATCACGATGGCATCACCTGGAGTAATTTTCTTAGACAAAGTTCCTCGACAGTCCCACAAGCATTTATGCATGTGGTTCCACAGGCTAAATACAAACATGCTCTCCTTTATGTGTGTAAAAGAATATAAATTTACTGGACTATTTGAGAGTTTATTTACATGGAGACACAGTGATGCAATGAAGAAACAATTACCACTTAATTTTTCTTGGTAAACTAGTCCTTATCAGTGTGGATCTCAACTTTGACGACTCAACTGTTACCCATTTTATTAGAAGTTAAAATGCATCAGTTATCACACAGAGCTGTTAATACACCATCATTATGCGACACCTGAAGTTCACAGCACAAAGGGAGGAAGATTATGTGATTTTTTTGCAACAAATCAGATGAGATATTTTTGCCAGTGCATCTTTACTTTTGCTTTTCATTTAAGTGTATTAATGTATTTGAAGAGGCTCGTGCGTGGGCGGGTGTGTATGTGGCTTATTATCTGTGTGTGCATGGCTAGACTTGTGTTTGTTGCTGTTTCTGTTTTGAAAGAGTACAAAGAGCCCGCAGCGGGAGTGAAAGCTCAGCCTTTAGCGCTATAGGCCTCTGATGGAGAGATTAGCAGGGAGAGCTGTGAAATAAAGAGTGTTAATTAAAAGCGGAGTGAGGGTGTGGGAAAGTCAGGTACTGGAGATAACATGGAGTCAAAGAGTTGAATAAAAAAATTATTTACCTGCCCACACATACTCATGCACACACTCGCGCACAAACCCATTTTAACCCAAGAAGATGGAGGTTGAGGAATAAAATGAGCAAGTTAGTGATGTGGAAAGTGCAAGAAAGGGAGCATTGCTGAGTAGGTGGCAATGGGAATAAGGGATTAATTGAATGTGATTTTAATCCTGTTGTTTGTGTTCGCCTGTTGTATGCGTTCTATACTTAATTTTAAAAGACAGGCTAGTGTCTACCTTCCCGTGCTTTTTCTCCAGGAGGTCAAGTAAGGTGAAAAAGAAAAGTTGAAAAAGTGAAATGCATCAGGCCTATGATGGCAGATTAAGAAGAGGAAGTAAAGTATATGCCCCGCTTTTTCATGTCTGGAGCAGAGTAAATGGAAGGAGATAACATTTGAGTCAGGCATCTGAAATGATTACGGTCTCTTACCATCACATAATTCAGGAGGGGAATAATGTTTGTCTGTGTGTCTAAAAGGGAAGGAGAGAGAAGGCTAAGGGTGAGGAGGAAGGAAGGGGACAAAGTGCCACCTCATAAAAACAGCTTTAATGTCAAAAGTTTGCAGTTATGTGATTGGGGGGCGGGGGTGCTGGAGAAAGTGGAAGAGGTGGAAAGGGCAGCAAGAAAGAAAGCACTAAAGGAGAGAGGCAGCGAGCAAAAAGGATTAATCGAAACTGATTTGAATCCCACTGGCGATATTTGACTGAGTTATATGTTAGGGGTGCAGGGGGTCGGGAATTTAGGGAGAGAGGGGGGTAGGGTTGGAGTGGAGTGGAGTGAGGTGAGGAGAGGAGAGGGAGGTAAGGGTGGGTGTGGGGTTTACTTCTGTAAATCATTTTAATGACTCCTCTCCTCTGCATTAGGGGGCAGCCAGAAGGCCAAACAAACAGTGTGTAATTAGAGCAGGGGAATGGGAAATAGAGAAGGCGAGAGAGTTGGGGCAAGGGAAAGTCATTTGGTAAAGTAAAGAATTGGAACAGGAGACCTTTGGACAATAATGGTTATGGCTCTCATTATATGGTGTTGCTGTTAAGAAATGAGACCTGACAAGGTCTGTGAAACCAGAGGATGATGAAGCTGCGGGCAGATGTGGTACAGTAGTGACGTCAGCTTGTGCTGAGATGCTGGCGACGATGCTGATACTGTAAGATGGCATACTTCTGGGTGGATGGTGAATAAGATACACGTATAATGATGATTACGGTGGTTGGAGTTGTGATTACATTAGTGGAGTTTAAGATAAATGTGATGACAGTAGCATGGCTGCCAGTGCTGTCAGTTTGGCTAATTATCCATCCATCCAATTTCTATACCCACGTATCCTGTGTAGGGGCACAAAAGGGCTGGAGCTATTCCAAGCATGCATTAGGTTAGAGATGAGAGGTATATCACAGTGTAAACACTAACAGTACAGAGAAACACTCACATTAAGATCGTTAAGAGTGCTAACTTCATCTGAACTGCACGTCTCTGGGTTTTTGGAGAGAGATGGAGCTGCTGTGCTCTGATAATTAGATCTGCTAAAAGCTACATTTAAAATAGCTGTTCCACATTATAACGTGTCTGAGAATTCAGCTCGCTCTTTATATTCGCAACAAACTGTGCATTACTCCGAGTTGCAGCAATTTATGCAATTTTTATAGAGCGCTTAAATGGGCTATTGATTTTATTTTGTTCACATATGAGATGCTGGGACAAACAAATATTTAACAAATTATTTTAGTGGGTTTATATTGGATGTTGATTTTTTTTAAATATCTCATACTTTAAAGGTTGGGGTTACATTTTTTTTCGAAGCTATTTTATTTTATTATGCGGGTTGGAAGACTTATTTGTTGGGATCACTCTTAGTCCTTATCATGCTGTGAATGAATGGACCCTTTCATAATGTGATTACAGTGTAAGAGAACTGGGACAAAATCCATTTCTGTCAAAATGGATGCTGAACCTCAGATAAAAGTGTAGCTAAAGTGTAGCAATAGCAAGACAAAGAAACTATTTTTACATTTTTTTTTCTTTATTAAGCAGCCGATGGTGAAAGAGTGCGTGATTCAAATCAGGGATGTTGCACTTCATGGTCAGTGCCTCAAACCCCTTAAACCTGCAGGAATTTTACCCTAAATAGGCTGTAACTGCAAGGCCAGAGAGTGACCACTGAGGGTTGACCACTTGATTTCTTTTTCTTTTTTTTTGATACAAGCTAACAATCAGCATATAAATATTTTCTTAAGTATTAATTATCACATATGACAACACATGCATGCGCTAATTGGTGAAAGTCTCTATAAAGCCACGGTATAGTTGTAGCGATGAACAGTCTTAGTTTTGTGAATTACTCTTGTGTGGGCAGTTGTAATGACATTAAGAAATTCAGTGCATTTGCATTTTGGGTCAGTACCTATATACAAAGGTTTCTAAAATACTGGTAGTGGTGGGCGTTTTTCTATGTTTTTTTAAGATTCAGTGTTTACAGTAATAATGGTGACAGTGAACTGTTACATTTGCTGTCGTCAATAATTTAACAGGACCCCAGGAATTGCCCTCTGTTGTTCTTGTGTGACCTCCTTCTCACGCTTACAACAATCCATAATTCATGTGGTGTGTAGTGGCTGCTGGATGGTGATACCGCGATGCTATCTGCCGCACACAGATGAGTGTTTGTTTTGCTGGAGAGCTGCATATAAATGAATGCAGGAAAGGAAGGAAAACCATATAGGCTTATCTAATGTGCAATGGATAGTGGCTCTGCAGTGAATGGAGGGAACGATGAACACAAGGATAAAAACGGTGGAGAAGTGTTACATTGTGCACTCAACTAATACATGGGTGTACAGTACGCGCTGTATGTGAGTGTATGATGTGTTTAACGGTGAGTAGAAGTTGAGGGGATTGAATGTAGAGAAACTAGATGAGGAGAAAGAACCTGATTAGGAGTGTTTGTGTTTCCTTGTCCTATTAACTGTAGGCATGTTTGTGAGTGATTACTTTCTGACCTGTCGCCTCTGGCTTTGTTTTTTACATAGACCCTCTCATTTACACCGCACACATACACAAACGCACACATACAAAGTCTTCTAAATCCAGTGCATAAATCCAGCCAAGGGCCACAGGGCAGGCAGGAAAAGCACCTCAGAGACACAGAATCTCTCTCTTCCTCCCACTTTTTTTCCACTCTCTGATCTCTCCCTCCCTCAATATTTCTCCTTTTCCTTCTCTCCCTCCTTCCTAAATCCTCATCTCCATATTCATAGACAGAGGGGCTCTTTAAGACGACCGCTATCTGAAATGGGCCGGCAGCACCTCTTGTTTGTGGCTCTCCAAATGGAGAAAAGCCATTTCCTTTTCCTGTCAAGCATGGAGGTAGACTAGTTTGTGCTAGTATGTGTTTGTGCATGCACGTCTAAGATGTGCAGTTGTGTTTGGATGAAAAGCAACGTTGTCAAGCAGTTTCACAATGTTATTGGCTGAGAGCAGGCCAAGTGTTGGAAGCTTGACCTTACTTCCACTTTTAAAATCACACTTCCCATAAAACCCTCAAATTGCTGGAAGAACTGGGGGAAATGCAGAAATGTGCCATCAAAGGGGGGGGGGAATCAAAAAGAGAACTGAAAAACACGAGTCGAAAATGTTTGCAATTTTTAAACACTGCATGACTGCTCACTTTAATACAAAACCACGGGCTGTAATTTGTTTAAATTCTAAAAGGTTAAAACCTTATACTTTATCCAACTCTGCAAAGCATGATTGCTGGTCTCTTGCCAAGTAATGGACCTTCTGCATAGACTGAATAATATGTTACCAGACTTGTTTTTCTTAAAGTTTATTATGGATGGAAGTGAATCACAAAATCATACTCAACAAACTTAATAACAACAATAATAATAATAAAAAAGAAAATGCAAAAATTCTTTTCCAGCAAGCGGGTTTTAAAAGCCCCAAATACAGAAGCTGTTCATATTTGATTTTTGGAGCGTATTTATCTGTACAAATGTGGGTCACATGTAAATGTAATACCATATGTATTTCATTAAATTCTAGAAATATTCTCATAAGAATATTCCCCCCATCCATGATGCTTGATTACCATTGTGCATAACTGCATTGGTAACATTTATAAATCAGTTTCATGTAACACTGATATCCTGACACATTTATTCTGCTGTGGAACAATGCATCATTGAAATTTCAAATTTCAGAGTGAACATGCGAACAATGGAGAGCAGTGCAAGGCAGTTTTAATGCCGGAGGGATGAGAGGAGGCAGAAGAATGAGGTGAAAACAACAGGTGGGTGTGGAAGGGGAGGGTTAAGTTGTGCAAGTTGAGCAGTGGTGAAGAGTTTTCTTTGCTTGCTCTTACCTTCCCCCATGTGTTTTATTTCTTTCTCATCTTTAATGTATCTGTGATGCAACTGAGGGCAATAGCTGCTTGGAAATTCATTGAATCATCAACAGAAAAAAAAAAAAAAGGTCTGATGAAGGAGGTGACGAAGGGTGGCTTTCGCTCCCACTCGCAATTTTTTTTTTCACTTCCCTTTCTTGCTTTGTCTCTGCCTCCTACCTTGTACAGATTGAGTCCACTTCTGTAGGATCAAAGGCATGATGTTGCATTAGTGGAACGTTACAGGTTATCTCATGGCTTGCGATCCGAGAAACACTTGCGTGTTTGGCTCACAGTCAAGCTGCTACCTCACGGAGTCAAATGTTCGAAGCTTTTGCCTCTTAAATCCTAAATCCCACTGAGCTTTGAGTAGAACATGGGTGGCTTTATGCTGGAGTAGAATTTGAAGGGTGCGTTCTAACGTAGAGACAAACACAGAAGGATTGAAGATTTAACTGTGCTTTAAAGAATTTAGTACATTTTTGAGTAATTAGCATGTATGGTTTTAGATCAGAGGGGATCATATTACTGATTGCCATATCTGTTGGTATTCTGTTCCTGGAAACAAGCAGGTAAAATCCAAGTGTTACTGGTGACTGCAACTCAAAGCGTTTGTTTAAGAAAATGAATGGAATGTCTTGTGTCCTGGGGAAAAATTGAATGCAATGTCTGGTTCCCCAACATGAAAGGCTGCCAATCCTGCCCTGACCTCCATCACACCTACAGAATTAGAATATCAGTGAATGTAATCCATGCGGCAATTTTACAGACTTTGAAAAAGCATTTGGCAAAGAAAATGAGTTCTTCAAGGTTGCGTGATTGAACTGCTCAAAGTATGTCCGGTTAATCAAATGCAAAAAAAAAACTATGGTATTTTAATCTGTCAATATTTTAGTGTGTAAGAAAAAGGTTTAAGGTTCTTCAGGACATAGTAATGGAGGTGTTATCCATCATCAAAGTTTCGCTTCCAACCTCAATGACTAATACATGCCTGTGTGAGAGACTGATTGGCAAATACAAAGCATTAATGACACACATGTCAGTCACAGCCTACTGCCCCTTTTCTGAGCAGTGTGCAAGGGTTTGATTGCAACTGTTGTTAAAAATGGTATCAGCAGGTGGATAATAAGGTGGCTTTAGCTGGCTCTGATTTGCAGTGGGTTTTTTTAAGCCTTTGCGCATGTTAAGGTGAGTCTGGCTTTCCACAATCTGTACTTAAATGTTCTTTAAAACCAATTCTGTGTCATCACAAACTCTCATAAGACATAAACGAGGAAATGTGAGAACTCTCCCAGGTGACTAAAAACAGAAATGTAAAATGTGTGTGAAGCACGCACCCACACAAACACCGTACATTTATCCTCATTTACTCCTCCTGCCTTCCCTCCTCCTGCCTCTCCAGTCACTAATCCTTTTTTCAGCATTCTCTGTGGGCTGATTTCCCCCCTACTTCCATCGCTTTTTCTCCTTTCTCCCCATTCTTTTCATTTTTCACATTTCCCCTGTTTATTTCTCCTGCCTTGTTCCCTTTTCTTCACAATCCCTCCCTGCCTGCCTCCTGTCTTTTCTCCTTCCACCTGCTCTCATTTCTCTCCCTGGCTCATTTTCTCCTTCTCCCCCTGTCTCTTAGTGTATCGCTGCAGACTCTTGTAGTCAATTATCCCTTCTGTTAATGAGCAGATAAATCTAATTGCTCTCTCCTTCAGTGCCTGACGGCGTCTCTCTTCTCTGCCTTTCTAAGCCTGCGGTATGAGGAACATTGTCTCAACCCATCATTTTTCAACCCTTCCTTCATGCAGTGGCGCCATTCCTCTTGTGGTTTCTTGGTCTTTACAACGATTAAAATTGATCTTTCTGTTGGTTAACTACCTGCTTCTCCCATACCATCCATGGCTTTGTCTTTTCAATGACTTTACCTTTTCTTTCACCTGTCTCCTAACTGTTTGTACTTCAGCTGACTCTTAACCTCACCTAGACTGCACTTCTCTTCTTCTCTGCACTTCATTACAGCCATTGGTGCGAAGCAATTGTGGCCATTGTTGTTGATCGTGACAGATGGTCGTTGGTTTTTAAACTTGCACAGTCCAGTTCTTTGTCCATCTTTAAACTATTTTTATAGTGTTGCACACTTTGTGGTCACAGACTGAGAAATGGCCATTTTATTAGGTACATCTTGCTGGTACCAGATTGGATGGCTATGGAGGCTATCTGAGTAGAGTGAACTCAGTGTCAAGTTCAGAAAACCAGTTTGAGATGATTTGAACTTTGTGACATGTTGTCCTCCCGGGAGCATCCATCAGAAGATGAGTACGCTGTGGTGGTCATAAAGGAATGGACATGGTCGGCAACAATGTTTAGTTGGTATGAAATATCATTCACACTATTACACCACCGCCATCCTGAACTGTTGCTAAAGGCCAGGATGGATGATCTTTCCTGTTCTGTGATCTGAAAATGTAAGAAATTGCAGCCACAGCTGCCCTAAATTAACAGTTTTATGATGTATTGGTGATACTGAGAATTTACTGTTTTACAAAAAAAGCAGAAAAAAATAGGAAAGCACATTGTTATTTTTAAAATGCCAAATTACAGATCACAAAAAAACCTAATAATGAAGCTGTCATCACTGGTTCTTGCGCTCACTTCATTTTGTTGCTTTATTTCTTCATTGTGCAGTCAGCAGCGTTACAGTTTTCCTGCTACAGTCACAATAGGGTGTAAACTGATGTGTCAACACTTCATAATGCATGTGAATTCTTGGCAGACAGGCGTCTTATTGACATAATTGATGTTGCTGGATGGCAGGGTGACTGTAATAACTGACATTAAGCAGTAGAAGCACAGAGCATGGGATGAGTTCACCGTGTCATGCAGGGGTCAGCATGAAGTATCATTTGTTCTTGCCGCGATTCAAATGTGGTGCTTCCCAAACAAGAAGGGTAGGTTTGCATTCAAGTTCTGCAACAAAGGCAAGTTAAAACAGTGTCACAGTTGTCACTCGATCCTAAGGGTAAACTGTTAAACTGTACAGTGTATTTTAGTCAGTATGACAAAATGTTTTGTCTGTTCAATGGATTTGCCAATGTCATGTAATATGTTTGTCAACTATATTCCCAGGAAAATAGTGGCTTTCCAAAAATATGAGAAACATGAAGCTGAGGGATTTCAGACTTGAATGTGTGGTTTGCTGTTCTACCCACTGAAGTTGCATTGACGAAAACAGGATCCCCACCAGCACACCCTCACCCCTACTCCTCTTAGTAACTGCTACAGATGACCAAGCTTTAACTTCAGAAAACTCACAACTGTCGTGTCTAAGTTTTTGAAGTTCAAATGTGTTTCACAGCAAATTGATGCCATAAGACTTTTATGCATTTCTGAGGCGATTGCGAGTTATCCAAATTTATTCCGCGCATGCAGATAATTAGACCTGGTTATTTAATTAATATAAATACATTGCAAGTATAGTTCATACCAAGGTGTTCACAATGTAATAAATACAAAAGGGAAAACAAACAAACAAACAAAAAACAGCAACAGCACAACACACTGAAGCATAGGTGGGATTATTTTTTGCATAGATATTGTCTGTGCGTATATTAACATTAAAGCTTTCTGCTGTCTGCAGCCCAAGCACTGATGCATTAAAATAGGTACCACACACAGTGGGACATGTAAAGATAAAACACTTCCCAAGCAAAATATACATGAAACCACTGCAGTAGAGAAATTCACAGAAATTTTTGTGTATGTACACAGTGGGATGCATAAAATTAAGAAAAGAATGTAAGAACATCACAGGCAAACGTACAGATACGCAGCAAGGCCAGAGGGAATCGAAACGGGAGCGTGATGAGCAATCATATGGTGCTTTCAAACTGAGTTACATCTTTGTACTGATTAAGTGGGTCTGTGCATTTAATTTGCCTGAAATAAAATACTATTTCAAAACATATCAAATAGGAAGCTTTTTATCTACACAAATATTTATGGGTAAGTGTGCTCGTGAAACTACGTGAGCGCTGTACTTGCTTGGCAGGTCAGTTTAAGTTCATTTCCACCTCATCTACCTCAAGCTCATTGTGTCCCGCTGAGCCCAATCAGTGTCCTCTGAGACAACTTATGTCTACGGCAGTACCCTGAGAGCAGAGCTCAGTGATGAACAGAAACATCCTCAGTACAAATGCACACCTGCATTCATTCAAACACACACACGTGCACACACAAAACACATGCAGTTCAGACAGGCTCGAGTTTCCCAGTTGGGCAAGCTCTTTCCTCATCACTGCAGAACCCTGTGGGAAGTGGGAAGAGTGGGATAAGGATGGTCGGGTAATGATAAAAGAGGTAGTTAAGGCATAATTTGGAGCCGCACCTTTTTAGTGGCGCTGCTGTCATCAAAGAACGCTCCCATCAAGAGCCAGCCAGTCTTGGCCACCCCACATACAGCACAGGTCAATAGCAATGGCTCTGGCAGCCTAAATCAAAGATGGTCATTCTTTCAAAGTGGGTGGTCATGCTGGTGGAGCTGCCATCCCGAGCTTTGAGACTCATTTGCCACCTGCTGGCACATTAAATGCCAAATTAGAAGGCCTGTTGTTTCATCAGAAGCCTGCAAGTGTGACGTTTGCTCAGTAATGAAGAAAAATTGGGCCTGATTACAGACAAAAATCAAAGCCCTTAGGTGATTCTTTTCAGGGTGTTAAAGAGGCATGACAATCTTAAATGATAATTTATGTTTCTTGTCTGAAATATTCTGTGGACTAACAGTAAAGCTGTAGATGAATTGTAAAGTTAGTTTCACATATCTGCAGAGCTCTGAGGAATACCTTTTGTCATATCTAGCAAGGACTTTATTCTATTATTCCAACTTTCACTGCCTTGTCAGTTTGTTGATAACGACTTATAATCATTATTTTCTGTTTCTTTAAGAAAATACTAGTTTTTTTTTTCTAAATTATCCAGCTTTGACATTTTATTTAGTTTATGGTTGCCATGGTTATATTTTGAAGGAGACAGATGCAGCAGTGGTGTTATTTCGTCATGCGCCTTGTGCTTAATTGTGGGCTAGACCTCCTGTTTATGTCTATAGAACCACCATTCATTTTACATTTTTTACAGATTAAAAAATAGAATCATGAACTACATTTAATAATTTTCAAAACATATCTTTGTGGCCAAGATCTCCATCTCCATTTTGTACTGAAAGACTCAAAAATCAGTTCAGAAAACAACAAGGGGAATAAGATTGGGTTTAAATGACTGTGGGTTGAGTGCAATCATACTTTTTATAAATAATAAAAGCTAAATAATGACTTTTTGCATTGCACAACATACATTTTAACTGAATTTTATTTAGATGGCGCCAAATCGCAACAATGGCCGCCTTAGGGCTCTTTGTATTGTAGGTAAAAACCCCAAAACAGAGGAAAACCCCGACAACTAGACAACCCTACATGAGAAAGTACATGGTGACAGTGGGAAGGAAAAACTCTCTATTAACAGGAAGACACCTCTGGTGACACCAGGCTCATGGAGGGTTGCAGGTCAGGGGAGGAAGACAGGAAAACTGCGGAAGAGAGCCATAAATTAATAATAACTAAATACAACGTGGTGTATAAACACAAAGCTTTAGGTCACATTTTTTTTAAACAATTTTGTCTTGTTTTAAGTGTTGTAGAGTTTTTGTTGTCACTTTTGATTCTCAGTTATGTTTGGGTTCCCTTTTATTTATTGCTCCTCCCCCTTTGTCCTCTGGATATGTTATTCTGTCATTTGAGTTCTGCATTTCAGGTCATTTTTTGGATTGGTTCTTGGTATGCATATTTTTTAGCATTTTATCTCTGTTAAGTTCTCATTTTTGTTTCTTTAATTTCCTGTTTTGCTTTGGTGGTGAGTTGTCTTTTGTGTCAGGTGTTTTATTTTACTTTCTCTTCCCTTGAGTGTCTGATTGTACTCAACTGTCCGTCGTCACCCAGCTGCCTCCACTGCCCTTGTTAGAATGAGAGTTAAAGTTTATTTAAGGAAAAATTACATTAATGTTTAATTTAAGTGCTTCTAAAATAGTTCGATATGAATTGAAACAAGAAAAACAATGAGGTAACTTCAGTTTTTGACATATACCAATATTTTTTGTGAATAATGTCAGTCAAAACCATGGTTCAGTTGAAAAATAACCCCCCAGCTGACACGGCCTCAGTGGTGACCGCTGTGATTCTCATCACTTCCTCACAGGAGAAGGGCACATTTCATTTTTGCCTTTCTATTGGAAAGCCGTCAGATGTGATTGATTCCATTGGAAGATACACCTTGATAATATTGATCACTTGCCCTGCCTTGGGCAACAATCCCTCCACTAACGGTGAGATGAAATCTGCTGCAAACAACTCAAAGCCAATTTTATCCAAGCCAAGTCCTGTTTGTCTTGTGAGAAACAAGAAGCAGCAGATCTGACAATGGGAACCTTTAGGGTTCGCAAAGGAGAGGTGGTTTTGATAGATTTCTAGATTTTAATATTAATAACTAAGGCTAGAGAAAATAAAGTTGAGTTAAGTTGAATATCTGATGTGGATGTTATATTTTGGTGTTACCTAAAACTATATTGTACATGAAATTGCATCTCTAAATTTTAGCCTTCCTTTTTTTGAGGTGGAAGCGTGTGGTAGGTTACTATTATGAGATGACAGCTGGACATTCAGGTAAATATGATTTCTAAATAGTTGGTTTTGGCAAAAAGGGTGATGTTCAGTTCAAAGACTGGCATTTCAGGTGCAGTTACTGCAGTGAGCTGCATTTGAGTTAAGTGGCTTTGATTATTGCCAGGTGTATTCACTATGTTCCTATATTGAAGGTTGACTTTGATTTCAAATTCCCATCATAGCAGCCGATCCACTCTGGCAGCAGTTGTGAGAAAACAATTCATTATATTTCTAGCTATTTTTAGTTTCAGCTTTTACTTTTATGGGATGTGATGAAATATAGCAGATCATGAAATATAATGAAAAGGTTTGATCTGTGCGAATCAAAAAGCAGAGTAGCTCATGCACAACAAAGCCTGTGAAATGAATTTAGAAGGAGGAAAATGAGGCACTTGAGGAGTGGAGAAGAGCTGATTAATGGTAGGGAACAAGTGTGATTGATTATATGATGAAGTTAATCTTTATTTCCCTCCCACTCTCCCCCAGCCCTCCCATTTTCAAATAAGTGCCCCCCTTTGCTGACCTCAACACCCACACAAACGTTTGAAGTTTTTTTTCTTTCTCTTTTTTTTAAACACTAATTTCACAGAAGGATGTGTGATTATCTCCAATCGCTGCACTTCAAATCAAGTGCAGTTCACCATGTGCAGCTGATAGATCGGCACAGAGATGCACAGCTGTATCTCTTCCTTTTAGCCCCAAATCAGCGCTGCTCCCATTATACCCCCAAAAAAACAAGCATAAGTGAGGAGCACATTTTCCAAAAAATCGCACTATTGCTTAACTGAAAGGAGAAACTACTGGTGTAGTTTCTTTGGAATTAAAAGCTGTGATTTATTATTAAAAACAGAGAAAGTGAGTTCTGAGAATGAAACATCTCACTAAATGGTAGAGTAAATATTGAAAATTTAGTATCGATCAAAACCCCCATTATGAAGCCCTGCAGAAATATATGTTATGATTTTATTATACTTATTATTTAATAAAGACTTTTTTTCCATCCTTTAAACTCCGGCTATTGAGTGAAGAAGATTTACAACCAGGGGATGTCAGATTATAGATAGCATAATGCGGTTCCTACTTAACATAAGAAGTGCAGGTTCTGCAGATGGAGCTCCAACTGACAGAAAATTATATATTCACCCTGTGTGTAAGTTGGTGGTCTAGCCTGTGTTCAAAGACAACTTATCTGTGGTGCAATCTTGTAATAACCACAGGCAAAAAATGCATTATGTAGGAAGGTTTTTTTTTTTTTTTTATTGCAAAGGGTACGTAGAAGAAGTAACGGTGATAGTTCTTTCATTGGAACCGTTTAGTTCGAATACCTAAAATGCATATTCTTTGGCATCCATTCAAAGAATTTCTCCTTATACAGAAAATTGAGAGAACATAGTTTGTCAAAATTAGATGTAGTGTTTTCATAATGTCAGACCTTTAATACACGGTTTTCATGACCCAAAGAATTTTCATTTTAATGTTAATGTCAGTAAATGTAATCTTAAACTTTGTTTTCCTGCAAGTGAATCACACTCAAAATACAGATTTAGAGAAGACGGACTCTGTAAACAGAGGTTGGGGCGCTCATCTTGTAACCGGAAGGTTGCCGGTTCGATCCCCCCAGCTCTCTGTCCTGGTTGTTGTGTCCTTGGGCAAGACACTTTACCCTACCACCTACTGGTGTTGGCCAGAGGGGCCGATGGCGTGATATGGCAGCCTCGCTTCTG